>JAMLFT010003760.1:0-21227 GCA_026544285.1 Pachyrhizus erosus | reverse complement strand
TATAATGTCAACTTGTAATGCATATTTTTTTTTCTATTTTTAATCTCCAACCACACTTTTCAATTTTAATTTCTTTTTTAAAGTAGTTAAAAGGTAATATTACATTATTCTTACTCTCTTCATTTTTCCAAAATTTGAATAATTTTAGTTGTAATTTTTTAAAAATAATAGAATAAATAATTATTATAATAAAATTATTTTTTAAATATATTGTTAAAAAATTTAAATATCTACAAATAGCTGTGAATATTAAAATTATCTACAAATAAAGGGGTGGATACAGGTGAATAATTATCTGACGAGACGGGGAACTACTACTTGTGCCCGCAGGGCCGATCATGAGATATTATGGTCCCAAGTGAAATAATAAATTGGACCCTTTTATAAGTAAATATTTGAAATAAATAAAAAAATATATTATATAAAACATAGATATGTAATTTTATTAAAAGTTAAAAAAAAATTATGTATTGATAATGTAAAATTATTTTACACATCATTTACTCACAAGAAATCATGTATCGTAAGTATATTGACTTTTATAATAGTTATTTTACAAGTCATATCAACAGTTATTTGTAATTGGATGATTGTGTAAAATCATTTTTTACTATCAGTATATGACCATTTAAATCTTAAAAATTATGTCTTATTAATTAAAAAATAACATATTACATATTAGGTAGACATGACAATGAGACACATTTGGCTCTTCTAGTTCCCATTTTTGTAGAAGGTGAAACAAGTTCAAGTTTTATTGATGTTTAAAAGATGTTTCCTATATTATTAAAAAATACTTTAAATCTATTATAATAGATTCATTAGGATATATCACAATGAGTTTAAAATTTATTCAATATGAATGTGACAACCAAAAAAAGTAATAAACAACAAAGTGATACTTTTTAATTACATGCTATATTTAATTTGATAAAAAAAGACATGAAGTAAAATAATAATTTTAATCTAGTTATAAAAAATAACATAGAATAATATCGGAAAAGTATTACACAATTATATGATTTAAAAATAAAAAAAATGGATCCATTTTAGTCGTGGACCTTGCGTCGTCGCATCCCAAAACAAGGTCCAAGACAGACCTTGTGTTCTCGTCCTACCTCATTGTCATCCCTACTCTCCATCCTTACTACTAATTTTCTTGAAATCTAATTATTGAAATTATTTATTCATTACAATCATTAAATTTTAAGAAAATAAATAATAAGATAAGGAATAACTTTCTTAGAGGTATTCTTAAAGTAAATTGATATCTTCTCTTTTTATAATACTATTTTTTTTATTTTATATCTCATTACATCAATTATTTTACCACACATTTTTTTCTCTTGTCTTTTTGTCTCTCTACAAATTTATATAAAATAAAATTGTATAAATTTAATTTATATTTAAAATATATAGGCTTAGTTATACTTAAGTTTATTTTCTAAGTTTCAATTATGCCAATTGAGTTCTTTAAATTTAGTAAATGTGTGATTTCAGTTTTTCAGATATCATAATTTGTAATATGTATTCCTAAAAAAATTAATTCTAATCACACAATTATGATATTTGAAAAAACTGAAATCATATATTTACAATAGTTAAGAAACCTAATTAATATAATTAAAATTAGAGAATTAAAATCACATTCTTACAATACTTGATAAATCAAAAAAGAAATTAAGCTAAATATATATATGTTGATAATGAATGATGTACTGTTGACTTGTCCTTGAGATTAGAAAATCATCTTCATTATAAGTGACACTTTTTTTTGTTTTTATTTTTTATGAAATTTATTAATTAGGAGCATACTAAGCATAAAGTATCTTGGTCTAAATGAAACAGAATTAAGATCCTTTAAGTAAGATCTTAAGTTTGAGTATTATGGATAAAAAAACAATATAATTAAAAGAAGAGATTTCACTATAGATGACAAATAGTTAAGTTTTTTTTAATAAAAATCAATCATCAACAAAATTAATAAATATTTTTTACCTATAATATGATAACCAAAATATTAAAAAGCATAAAGTGAAGTAGTACTGTTTATTGTAGTGGGATAAGCTTCCGTTCACACAATTCAACCAATAATGGAGAACCGAATCTGAAAAATGAAGGAAATAGTTATATGCTACTACTATACAAATGTTCATGGAATTTGATTCACTTACCAGAGCAAGTGCTGATAGTGTCTATATAAACTCAGTTTTCCTTGGTTTATCATAAGTCAGAGCAAGATGTTAATGAAGGGCAATAATCGTCCTATATGTAAGGGGCAAGTTTTCAACCTCCCTCAAAATCTTCCAGTACTCCATCTATAACAAAAAATTGTATGATGAGAATATTGGAGGATTTTGGGGGAAATTGTGAGCTTGAGCCCAACTCAGAAGCTTCTTCTTTACCTGAAATTGAAGCTTAAAGATGAGAAGGGAAGGTTTTTCAATTCTAAAGTCATTCTAGTTTGTTTGATTATGTTTAATTATTTTTTAACTACAACTTTTTAATAAAAAAATTAAGGATTTTTTTTTTCTTTTTGGCATCCTATCTCAGGCTAAAGGATTTGAGCTTCATTTGTGCTGTTAAATATAAAGCACCGATATTAAATAAGGTTAATCCGAATTATAAACAGTTGTTTTATACATTAATTCTCTTTGTTCAAGTTTATATATAAAGGTGGCCACTGACATGGGTTAAATCAGGCTACATTTCAAATAAATTTGGAATGCTTTTAAAATATAAGACTTGACACTTTTTTTTTAAGATAGAGTTGACTCTTCTGTTACTATACAACCATTTTTGTTAAGCCTAATTTGTCTTTTTAAATGTTAATAGTTTGATTTAACCTATTTACTTGATCATTTTTACAAAGGAAGAATATTTACTAAACTGATACAATTGGAGGAAATAAAGGGCATATTGCCCTTGAATGATTTAGAAGTATTGTTAATGTAAACATGTACGTAGATACATACATGCTTACAGCTTTTGATTTGTTGCTGAACTCATCTGCAAAATGAAGAAACTCAATCCAAAAATTAAGTGATGTACTACTAAATCATTAGTGACAATATTCACATATTAGACATACAAATTCTTTACACAATATTTGAAAAAGGTAAAAAGAAGAAAAAAAAACATAAAAAATTATATATGTATATGTTTATACTTTCTTCTTTTGTTTGATATGCTTAAAATATGGAAGGAAAGAATAAAACTTACGTGTGACCTATATTTTTTAGATTCTCTTCAATTTGAGAGGAAAAAAAAGAGAGAAGGTGTTTTATTTCATGTAAAAGACCAAATTATCTTTATAAGAGATTTATGTAATTTTATATACATATTTTTTTCTTTTATTTATTTTTTACAAACCAAATAAAGAAAGAAAATGTTATAATTTTTTTTCGTTTCACTTTCTATCCTACCAAAGAACCTAAATATTTGTCTTGTATTTTATTCTTTTTTTTTTTCTTTTTTCTTTCTTTACTTTAACTTTCCTTCCTAAATCAAACTTAACAATGTGAGTGTGCTAATAAAAGATATGGAGAGTTGGATAACATGAAGTATGAATGTTCAAATAACAAAGTTAATATAAATTTATATTTTTACTTATTTGTTTAAATTATAAGAACATTATTTAACTCAAATCTAACCTAATTAAAATTTAATAATATATAAAAAAATATCAAATCAACTTGATTTGTTGACGTGAAAGATATAGAAAGTTAGACAACATAAAGTATGAGAGTTCATAGAATGAGTTAAAATGATTTTTTATTTGTATTTTTTTGCTAAAAAAATTTGATAGGAACATTTATATAACTTGGACCAACCAAATTAAAATTTGTTAATATAGGCAATAAGATTAGGTCATCCCGATTTGTTGACATTAATTTTAACATTATATATTATCAAAATGTAGAATTAAAGAAGTATAAAATAACAATTAAGATATAGTTTACATATGTATTTCAAGATAAATAATATCAATACAAACTATATCATGCTATA
Source organism: Pachyrhizus erosus (assembly GCA_026544285.1). Lineage (NCBI taxonomy): Eukaryota > Viridiplantae > Streptophyta > Magnoliopsida > Fabales > Fabaceae > Pachyrhizus > Pachyrhizus erosus. The sequence continues at coordinate 17,216 of JAMLFT010003760.1, read as the reverse complement.
TAAAATATTATATATTAAATTAAGAAGTTTTATTATTAACACATGTTAACTTATAAGACGAACTAGTGTCCTTAATTTGTTTTTGATTTATAACTACGGAATAAGTCTTCACAAGTTAAAAGTAAATGTGTCTTTAGGATGAAAGACAATAAATAATAGGATATCGTCTTATGACGAGACAATGTGTTTAAGTTGTTATTGTTATATATTTATCTCACATTTGCTATTATAGTTTGTGTGGTTATCCAAATCTTGGACAACACACTTACAATTCTTAAAGTATGCCTTAAAAGTTTCAAAAAAACGGTCAACAAAAAGTGTACACCTAATATCTTAAAAGACATGTCAAATTAGAAGAAAAATAATTTTAGCATGCAATAAAAAAGCATACTTTTTTTACTAAAATAAAAGATCTTGTATGAGATAAGTTATATGGTGAAAAATATCTAATATTGCATTTAATGAACCTAATAACCATTTTCTCTTTCAAGCTCTTAGATGAAGGAAGACTGAAGCAAAATAAAGACACAAGAGACAACGATTACTTTTTCATAAAGTCTCCAAAGCACAAGTTAGAGAGAACAATTGTTGAAAAGTTTTAAGAATCCTTAGCTTTCCTTGTATCTTAAGTGTAAATTCGATGGTATATCTGTCTAATGAGATGCTAGCTAAATGAAACTTAGCCTTTATTTTTTGTTTAGTTGAAGCTTAAAAGAACTTTGGCTAAAAGAATACTTTAATTGTTTAGTTGAATTGACAAGTGTAAAATTATTGAAATTAAGATAAAAATGGTTTAAACATAAATATTTGTAACTTCGTGAAATTATAATGAAACTTGATAATTTACTAAAAATTAAATATAGTTCAAATCAATATAAAAAATTGTATTCTTTGCATTGTTTATTTTATTTTATTTTATTTTAATATCTTACGTAATTTATAAATATTATAATAGAAATGTTTTATAACAAAAGACGTTTTTAAAATGTCCTTGTTTTAACATTTTTAAGATATGATATATTTTGAAAAGATTTGTGAGAAAAAAATAAAACACAATTTAACTCTTTTATTTTCCTATATTCTACAATACATAATTATTAAAAATTAATTTTATAAAAGATAATATATTATACCAATCTGAATTGAAACAACTTAAAATATAATTTAAAATGGATTAACTAAAATTTTAGTTCTAAACTTTTAAAAATTTTAATTTTAATTTCTGGTCAAGATTTTTAAAGTTTTCTTTTATCATAATTTCTAATATTTGTCATCATAATCATATTATTTATTTATTATTTATTTATTATTTATTTATTTTTTAAAACAATATATGATGATCTTAAAAATGATCACATCATTATTTAACAACATATTTTAATGTTAAAAACTAAAAATTATGACAAAAAATTTCAAATATCTTGATCAATCAACCATTTGTTTAGAAATTAAAAACTTAGTTAATCTGTTTAAATTTCATCATCATCGCAGCTAGTTAGATCAAGATTTCACAAAAAGATTATTTAAGCTTTCCGCAAAATCGTGACCTCAACTTTTTTTAACAAACCACACCTTAAACAGGTACTTCAAATCCTTTAACATCAGTATATTATTAACACAAGCTGCACTATATTACAATAATATTCAAAAACATGCATCTATTAAATCAATAGTAATGTAACTTTATTACCATATTACTCGTTATAACTTCTATAAAGTTATTATAAAATATTGCCGAATATTTCAAAATTGCAAAACCTGACCTGTACGTCATTGAGCCACCTTAGTAAACCTAACTTTTAAGAAGAAAATTTTGATTCTGTACCTTATTCTGCGTTTATGTTCTTTTATGCGTGCTTACCAAATCCCTACCTACACAACAAATTCAGTTCTTAATTAGATTTTCATGGTATTCAAGACTCAACATTTCATTACATAAAATATTTGAGAAAAATATTATCATGACTTCAGCAAGATCTACAAGATTAAGTTCGAGAGCCGTATTATCAGTTTATCTCGGGAAAGTAAAAAAAAAACATATAACTTGACGAAATGCCTTTAAAAAATATTGCATAAAAAAATCCAACCAAACAGGTAACACGTCAAACTGGGTCATGCACCCTTAACCAAATGGCCATTTAAGATTTCAATAACGTAGATCTCTGCATGCATCAAAATGAAAACGACCCCTCAAAAAGATGCCACTATGAGTAAATTCAGATGATGTTCTTATGGGAATTTATTTTGAAAATGTTATATTTTGGTTCTTCGGAGGAAACTTCATTTTATTTATTTTCTACAGAAAAGTGAAAACCCATTGCATGAGCCAAAGCAAGAGGAAACTAGAAAATATATCAATACAAAATGCATTTAGCTTTACTGCACCAATGAAAAATACTTGAATGGCCTTGTACCTAGAAAAGGGAAAAACTTACAGGCCTAAATCATGCTTACAAGTTCCCTTGGCAACATTGTACCTTCCTAATATTATCAATTAAATTCTAACCAACAGGACAGGTACCATTTAGCACCAGATTACACAAACAAATTAGTTACATGTTGAAGGCCGTGGTTTTGGGGGCATATAATAAGAATTACCACAATCAATTGGAGTTTGCATAAGTGGATTCCATCGGTCAAATATTATTCGGCCACCTCTACCCATTCTTCCACGAAATCTATATGATGGTTGTGACACCCCACCATTTGATGTAATAGAATCTGGTGGCATAATGCCTGCCATGGCCAACTTATCTGGAAGGAGAGGCTTGGTGAACAATAAAACTGGCTCAAGTGGATCCTGCATAATACCATGCCACACAACAACCAATCAACCATACTGAACTATGAGGACTTATACATGGAGAGTGATGACAAAAAATATATGGAACATGAAGAGGACAATTCAAAAACAAGATTGTAGTGAAAGCATGAAATGCGTTAATCTTGACCGTGCAACCATATATGATTAGTCAAAATTGTGTTGATTACGCAAATATAATCTTTGACCATCAATGATTATACGGTCAAGAATAGATATCTTCCTAGTTCTCTGACCTGATACACTTATCTCTATCTATCTTAATTTATTTCAATAGACAGAGAGATATAAACATAGATATATAACCTATTTGGATAAACTTCTCCATTAAACACTTGTGAGAGAAGACTATAAGAAGCCAAAACAAATTGAACTTCACCCGTAAGCTAAAATCAACTTAAAGAAATTCTTCTCATCTAACTTCTTCAAAAACTATGGTGCATAAGTTGGTTTTTACTAGTGAGAGAAGCTCAAAGACCTTCCTATTTTCTTCTTTTTTTAGCAGTTCCTATTTTCTTCTCTTATAAGTACTAATGGAGAAGTTTATCCAAAATAAATAATTACCAATTTATGAGGCCATCCATGTGGGACATATCTCCTCCTAAACTCTTGCTTAGTGCTAGCTGCAGGAACCATGGGCAAGTTGGTGTCATGGGAAGGCAAACTCTGTACTGCAGTAGACCGTGTGCGAGGAAGACGGTTGGTCATGACATCATCTGAATCGAAATATTCCTCTTCACTTGAAACAAACTTGGAAGTGAAGGGAGTAAAGGCCAAGTTGTCTTCGAGAAACTCGGTTTCATGCTGAAATAGAGAATTATACATTAGTTCGTAGGTTCAGAAAAACTATTTCACAATGCAATTTATAACCAAGCCAAAAATACAATCCACAGTCCAGCAAAAGATAAAATTGATGCAGCAAGGTGCTTCAAATAGCATAGTTTGATACAAATTCTGTTTTTTTTTTTCCTTTTTTCTCCCTTGCTGAATCACTAAGAACTAGAGCACGGAGATTGCTTATGACAACTCTGATTAGCAGATTCTAAAATAAGTGCAAAAAAGGCCAAAAACAACAAAAAAGAGCAAACTCTCATTGTTTTCGCTATGTTAAATAGGTCTCGAATATATATGAAAAGGTTTTGTCTTCTAACTCAACCAAAGACAAAAGTAATCCAGTCAACAGATTCAACACAATAAATATAAAAATGGATATGCATACCTTGTACTTCATTTGCATCCTCTGCAATGTAACTTCACTCTCCATTACTTCTCTTTTTTTCTCTTCCCTCTGGTTTTAATTGTATATCAACATAATAAGTATGAAAACAACAGGATTTAAATAAAGTAAAACACTCGAGAAATAACTTGGAAGTCACACCTTGATCAAAGCTTCCAACAAGCTCTTAGCTTGGTCAAGGTTGCGTCTGACCTGTTTATGGCAAGAACTTTAAATAAGTTTTCAGGTAATATATATTGCATCAGAAACGCTCAAATTGAAAAAGAAAGAAATCTCTTTAGCCATACATTTCTTCAGACAGACAATATGAATAATTAACATATTTTAAACCAACAAACACTATACTGAAAAACAACAAAATGAAATAAAATCAAATCATTTTTTATTATATTAACTGACATTATATCAAGAATAGTAATACCATCATACTATCTATTGCATAAACTGATCAGATAAACCATGAGTTAAACACCAAGAGAAGCATCCCACTCTTACTCTTTTCAAACTTGCCTTTCCATTTTCCAAATTATGTTACTTTTGAAGTGAATTTGCGATTACTTTCAATGACAGATTATTCAATTTCATTAATCTAACTGCAAGTTGTCTTATTCTTATCCACCAAATGCCTTTTATTTAACCTTAAAGCATCTCAGCAAAGGAAAAATCATGACACATAACACTCCGTTAAGATGAGAACTTTTGTTAAGCAAATTCAATGTTGCCATTCAAACAATTTCCAGGGCACAAACCATGCACTAAAATATGGAATACATGTCACTTGCATTCTCTTGTCAAATCATGATCTATATTAAGTCCTAAGCCCCAGCGTGTCATACTACAATGATAATAGTCCTAGTTACAACCCCAAAAACTGATGACTTTTACACCATATTTTTATCAAAGATTGTGCTCAACAGTGAATGACAGAAGATACTGTATGATTAAAAGATCATGACAACATAAAGATGATTTTACTAAATTATCAGGTCAGGAAATACTATTTTCACTCAACATATATACACAATTATATCACATCAAAAATGCAGATTTCTGTATAATCATCAGCAGAAACTTGATTAGAACCACATGGAATATGATGGGTCAAATGTGTTTCAAGAAACTCATTTTCTTTGAAACAATAATTAGGAGGAAAACCTTTATCAATTCTTTAAGAATTTTAACACTTTCTTTCTTATAGCAATTCATAGTGCAAGGGTAAACCACATGGTCATAAAACCATTATCTCAGACTAACATAAGACCCTCAAAAGAGAAGAAGTTCCAAGTTCAACTTTACTACAAAAGATGCCTAAGAATCAGAATCAATCAGAGGAACTGACCTGGCGAAGCTTTTCAAATGACTGCACATTGTTTTCTCTCCTTTGCATCTGAAGAGAAAAATGCAAGGGTTTAGTTGACCAAAAAGCATGCGAGGTTTTCAATAAATTCATGCCTTTGAGGAAAAAGCATTTACCCAAAACTGAGGTACAATGAAAACATGAGCCAAGTTTTCCACCTACCCTTCTTGTGTGAAGTCTGTGGGCCTTCTCCCTTGGCCGAAAGACATTATATGGATTGGTGTCATTAACCGGTGGAGGCGGCTGTATGCAAAATGCAGTTCATCTTGTCAAAACTCTTCATAATGAGCTTGTCCATCATAGTACTTTAGGCAAACAAGTATAGCTATAGCAACCCCCCCCCCCAAGCAAAATAGAAAATAAAGACAGAAATGGAGAACTATAGTTAGCAGCAAACTGCAAATTAGAGAGTAAGATTTTGAAAAGAATAATGAATCCAGAATGAAGAAAACTATATTATGTATGAGCAGGTAAATAATGCCAAAAGCAATGATACTAAAAGAACTTGAAAATTTGCAATCTGCAAAATCACCAAGTGCATGCTTGGTATAGACTATTTTTGGGGAAATAATAATTTGGCTTAAATAATCTTTTGGGCCCTATAAAATAGGGTGTTTATTTTAGTCCTTTCAAGTTTCTTTTTTTAGTTTTAGTCCTTTAAAGATTTAAAATATTTTATTTTAGTCTCTACTTTCAAATAACAGCGTTAACTGATAACATAACAGCGATTTTGACAATCCAATTACTTATGTCTTCAAGACATTCACATGTAATTTTTTTTTTCAGTAAATGATATTAAATATCTATTTATTCAAAACAGTTAATGATATTAAACTAGTTAATAAAAAATTTGAAAACAGTTTGACAAAAAGATTACATGTGATTGTTCTGTCAAACTTTTTGATAATATGACAAGTTAATGGATTGTCAGCGTTACTATTACACCATCGTTCAACGATGTTTATTTAAAATAGGAACTAAAAGCAAAAACAAAAATCTTTAAAGGACTAAAATAAAAAAATTTCTATTTTCAAGGAACAAAATGTTATTTAAGTCTAATATTTTTTTTCAAAAGTTCTTACAGGAAACTAGCAAACTCCAAAATGAGTTAAACCAAACATGTACTAACATAACAAAAATAATGCATAAATAAACCAGTAACAAAAACAGTCTAACAGATTATAATCTCTTAACAAATTTGATGTCATATCATGACTAATCATGCAGAACTAGAAGAAAAGCTAAAACAGAAAATTATACATCTCTAAACAAATCAGTCCTGTATTGTTATTAAATTGAACCATAGAATCGATAAATATCAAATCAAATATATTTAGCTCAGAATAAATATTCAGTAACATATCAGTGACAAATAATATATCAATTGTAATGTTCTAAAGTCTAACCTGCAAACGCCGCAAAACAGGCTTTTGCCACCGTTCTCGCTGCCCCCAAAAACATGTAAAGAGGGAAAAGCTATCATATTTTTGGTAAATACTGACTAATAAAAGCAAATAGAAAATTACTGATAATACTTTAGAAAACATGAATTCGTATTAGAATAATATAAATTTGTAGCACAACTTAGGTACCTTGGATCTATCATATAAAGTGACAAAGAAATAGATGTTAACCATATGTCTGAGCTGGGTGGATGAAATGGAGAAACATTTTTAAGTGTTATTTGTGATTGAAAGGTGCAACTCAAACACAGGGAAATTTACTGATTAGCCACAAGTCCCAATGCTTCAGGGTACACAACATTGGGTAGTAAACAGCGAGCAAGTATATGGTTAGTGTTATAGGTATAAAAATGTGGTGGATGAGTGGAAATAAGTGTTGCCAAAAGGCGGTGTGATTTTGCTCTGATCAACTCTGATGATCTTCTTTCACCACTACCACCTTCTGATGACCTGAACTATGGAGACCAACCACCACCACTGACGTATCTTTTTCCTTTTGTTTTTCCTTTCATCTTTCTTTGCTCTCTTCCATTCTTCTTTATCTGCAGTTTCTTCACAACTTCACTATTTTTTCTTCTTCCTTTCAACTCTGGTGACCACCACCATCTCTGTTTTTTTGCTTCTCAGTAGATTTTTTTTCTCTCATTTTTTTATTCCCTTCTCCTTTTTCTTTTATTCTGATCTCTGTTTTTTCCTTTTCCAATTCTTCTCCTTTTTCTTTTATTTACTACTATTTATTTTCTACTCCTCTCCTCTTTTTGTTTCTGCTCTTCTCCTTTTTCTCTAATTTTGTTATTCTCGTTTTTCTTTCATTCTATTCATCTTTTTCTTGATCATTATGTTTTTTTTATTGATCATCACTTCAATGACAAGTCAAAACTAATAACATCAAATACAAATATTGTCATCCTACCACAAAAAATGAAACCAAAGGAGTGTATTTATTAACTGTGGCGAAGTTATGAAAGGAGGAATTATTAGAGCAAAAGGATGAATTATGGTAAAGAGAGGCAATGTTTCAGCTTCCCAAGCTGCCCAAAAGAGGAGAGAGAAGATAATGCAGCAATTCAGAGTATGGTGCATGATGATGACATTGATGACGATAATGCACTTGAGGAAGGAGAGAAAGAAGGGTACTTTGAAGGTGTCATTGATCTCTATAATAGATAGCTAGAAACTACTATTGCAGAAGACCAGAAGGACAAGTTGAACTGTTGAAGAAAACAAGTACAATGATACATTTGGAAGCGGCATGGCACTATCAATGAGGACAACCATTTCACCACGTGAGAAACAAATTATACACAACATTTAGACTTCCAGTCTTCTTCTAATGTTTGAAGTTTAAGTCATCTTCGTAAGTGCTTACCAAAATGCTTGGCATTGTAGGTCGATGTTTGGCAACTATATGGTTCATCAACTCTTAATTTCCAGCAACTAAATATAAAGATCTTTAACTTGACTTGCAGTTCATGTAGTTGTCAACAAAATAGAAGTGCCTTTCATCATGTAATTACCAATTTGCTTTTATTTTGGTTTACCTCAAGCTCAAAAAAACTAATGTACCCCAATGTCAGAAGGCTCCTCACTATGCGAAGGTATGGGGGGGGGAGAGTCATTGTACACAACCTTATCCTTGCATATGCAAAGAGGCTGTTTCCCAATTCACATGCATGGCCAACCAGTCAATGGTCACCAAGGCACAACTTTAGTGTTGTGCCAAGACTTACCCTCAATAATTCCCTAATTATTCATCTTAATGTTGCAAAGTCATTCTTAGAAAAGAAATAGACTCAAGCATAAATGATTGCAACACTTAGTCCATGTCAACTCAAACATAATCAAGCATTCCAGTGAGGATACAACTTTAAGGATGAAATTGACTCAATCTGACTAAATGATATTGATCAGTGTAATGAGTGGTTAGTTGGATAAATGAATGGAGGCCCTTCAGTTTTATAGGGAGATGATGCTCTTACATGGAGAGATGTTTAAAGAGCTTCAACGGTTAGAGATCATGTACTAGACGAAGAAAAGAAAACAACTTGCAAGTGGCAAAGACGCAACAGCTCAAGAGTTTCAAACAAAGGTAAAGGAAGTGTTTCTTCAACTAGAAAAGGAAAAGAAAAAGTGGTTGAAGTTGAAGGAGTAGAAGAATTGGAACTGAAGAAATTTAGGAAAAATTGCCAAATATTGATTTTGAGGATTCAAAATAAGAAACTGAAGGATAAGCCTCCTCATTTGGCAAGGAGAATGATTAGTTTATTACATTACGGAAGAAGAGAGAAAGAAGGAAGACAATTAGATGTTTAATTTATTTGTGTGTCTTATCTCTCCATTATTATGCCAGTGAAGTGCAAGGCATATTCTAGTGGTCTCAATACATCCCAGCCATCAGAATCCACATTCAGTATTGTAAATGTTAATATATACCAAGACCAGGTACAATTTCCAGATCTCCTAATTAAGGCAATTATTTAAAGTCATTCAGAAAGTTATATAGATAAACAAAGGAGACGTGTCCCTCATAAGTGATACTATGATGCTGATTTCATACCTTCTCTCTCCAATAATCATATACAGACTGGATAATTGCATATTTGAAGCCCTGCGCTTGTAAGGCCTAACATTTAAAGGAGATAACTTTTGATAAGCCTAACAAGAATCATATACACCACATTTGCAAAGTAATATTTGCATTGCAGAACAATGATACCAAATGCATTCTGAAATTTGAAAGATGTTCCTACATATCAAGAACAATAAATTAATAGATAATAACCTAAATATGGAACTCTTCAGAGAAAACCAGTAATTTATTGGCATCGTGACATCAGGTCAAAAAAGACTACTTAATTGAATGTGTTTTTCATCTAACAAGAAAACTGTACAAACAGATATCCACAAAACAAATTAACCTTCAGAAACTACATCTTTATCATTGGCATAAGATGTTCAATTTTGCACTCAGATCCTTTAAAGGAAAACAATTGAATAACAGGAAACATCTATGATTCATCTTTACAAGTGTTGAGATTTTAGGTTTGAAAATCAGTGTATGATCGTCTTGCAAGAAGAATCTAGTCAGCTTTCATGTGAATTTTTTCTCAATACTACTTATTCATTTCATCCACAGGTTAATAACTGTTAAGATAAAGTCAGGTGGTCCTCAACATAACAGCTTAAAAGAGTTGGTTCTTGACAAGGCATCAAAGCCATAGACCATTGCCACTTCCATGCTTCTTAAATGAATTTCAGCAAAAAGAGGTGGTTCTAGCCTCTTAGAATTTGGGCTTAAAGTCTAACTCAATCCCATAAAACCAACTTGTAAGGTGAGGATTGCCCAAAGCACTACTTAGGTCATATCTTTAGACGATGTAGAACTAACCATAGCCCCACACCCAGCACAACGAAGGTGCTGGAAGCTGCAATGAAGGAAGACCAAAGAGGTTGCGTCATGATTAGGGTGGCTTTCCAATACAACGCCCAAGGCCATAGGCCTAGAGTGTGGACAATGCACATAGCCCCACAGTGGATCTAATATAGACTCTAATTTCATCTTAGAATTTGGGTTTCAAATCTAATTCAACCCCACAAAACTGACTAGTAAGGTAAGGACTGCCCAAGCCTAAAATAAGCACTACTTCGGCCATATCTCTAGGCGATGTGGGACTACAGCCCCACCCCCCCTCACACCCAGCACAATGAAAGTGCTGGAGACTGCAATGAAAGCAGACCAAAGAGGTTACAATTAAGGTGAGGTAAGGGTAGTTACAATTAAGACAGATTTCCAACATAGCCCTTAACACTTCAAACCAATTCAGCTTTTGTATGAGGGTTGGTGCCAACTGCCAAATATAAAAACCACTCTAAGGAAAAAGTAGCTGAAAGAAAGAAAAATATCCAACAAAGCAATCCAATCTCTTTGCATATAAGACTATCAGTAATCAAGAGTTCAATTGAAATAGACATGAGCATAGAACTAAAGAGAAACCAAAAATACATTTCAGGCCTATGACAAACGTAAGAGTAAAGAGACACCCTTCAAAATTTGGGGATTCCTCACCAACCAAATACACCAGAGAACTTTATTAACTATAAGTTGCATGTAATCTAAGGCCACATTACGTTCTGAACCTCCATCAAGTTAATTGTATTACTGGCAGTTTGTAGCTATTAAGCCATTAACAAAAGAACTTGATGTTAGACTGTTGGAGGAAGTTTTGAAGTTCAAAATCAATTAACAAGGAGAAACCTATGATTATTAAGCAAATGAGTTGCAAACTTGCGTAAACAAGTAACACACCCAAAACTGCATAAAGCCACAAACTAAAAATAGAACTTGAACATTTTGCTCCTATTACTTGAATAGTTGAATTTATAGAGTTAATATAGGGATATATTTTAAAAAATCTTGATTCTGCTGACAGCTGCACAATTATCATTAAAAGCTACAAAATAGTATAGGACTTGTTATGACTTAACATCGAATGGGCCCAAGGAATCATGTGTCTAGCCCTGTTAGATTGGTATTGTAAGAGCAAACCTTGTTAGGAAGGCTGTTAGTGTAGTTAATTAGTAGGCTTGCTTTAAACAGAGGCAGAGAATGTAAGGGAAGGAAATTAGTTGGCAGTTAGTTTTGGGTGGGATAGACTGGGCTCTCAAATTCCAGGGAAGATATCAATGTACATCATTCTTGCTCTTGATCCTGGATGCCCACCAATCCCAAGTTGGAAGAGAATATGCAATAAAGTTTTCATACTTCATTTCTGTTAATCTCTAGATTCCAAACCAGTATCGCATAATCATCAAAAGCTGTAACAAAGTATAGTATGCAACAAAAAAGCAGGAATTGGTTCCAGATCCCAGCCTTTTAGGTTTTCGCATATAATCAAAGACTTCCATCCCATTCAATATACATTTAGCCTTTCCAAAACATATAGGAACTTCTACTTAGAACATATAGTCAATCAATTCTTTCCGTCATTTCACACTGATATTAATGGTCTGTAAAGGTTGGGTTTTATATATTTCTGAAGTGTAATGCCAATTTTCTCAAAATACCCCTCTTTTTTGTCAAGTTGCATAACTTGTTTTCAAAATAAGATTCTTCTTGTTCTTGTAAACTTGATTTCTCTGAGGTTTAATGATAAGTACACCAAGTGAGGTTCTCCACATGTAGGTTTGCAAAAGAACTAATAAAAAGTGTACAATTTCATGCTGCTATAGCTAGATTGCAAACACTTGCAGGTTATTTTTTGTAGCATACTACACCTGGGGCCATTAATATAAAAATACATACTTCCTAGCTCGTAATGGCTAATTATTCAAGAACCGGAGGAAAAGTGCCTATTCTTAGTAAACAAAGTACAAAATAATTAAGCAACCTAACACTAGACCAACCAACACACACAAAAATTATTTGAGATGGATTATGAACAGGTGAAAACACTATAAAAAAGTTTGACCTCAATAGCTGTATCAAGCCGTAGTTGCACAGGAATTGGTGAACCAAGAGTAGGTGTTATAAGTCCAGCTCTTTCACGAGCTTTATGATCCAATACCTCCAACTTGAAAAGAAGACTCTCAAACCTATCACCAAAATAAATTAAATGAAAACTGGAAGAAAAAGACAGCAGCATATATGATACAGATCTTATATTAATAGTGCAGGATGATATGAAAAGTGACAATGAAAAATACAACAGAATAAAAGACACACAAACCAAACAGACTGTTGGGCTGTAACACAAGGCTTTCAAGTAGGTCATATCAACCACTTTTCAAACACTTAACAAAATCATTGTTTTGAATGTCTAAACCCTATACAACCACTTACCATGCAAGTTTTTATATGTAATTGTTTCTATAATAGAAGAAGAAATAGGGTTAAACTGTTTTCATATAAGTTGCAAGTTATTTTCATAACTTATCCTGGAGAGCTGAAAACAGCTTGTGAACATATCATAAGCTATTTTCATATACTCTCACAAACACTTAAACACCCTAAATAAGTTGTAAATAAGTTCTTCCAAACACACCCCAAATCTACTTATCAACACAATAAAAAAACAATGCATTGCAAAAGAAATGATATTTAACTAATTCAAGTATTCAATTAAACCATGATCAATAGGGTACCCTAATTTTAAGAGGTCTAGAATACTTAGGTGCAAAAGACAAAAAACTGAAAAAAGAAAAAAGAAAAACAACAGATATATATGTTAGAATATATGACACTATCTTATCTTATCATATCTCAGAATATCTTAATTTGTCCTCTAGGTTTAGCTTCCTGACTTCTTCATTATCTCTTAGGATTAGTTACCATATTTCCTTATCTTATCATGATTTGTTTCCCTAATTAATGGACTATGATTACTAAAAACAAGGGATAGTGGTCCAAGTTTTATAAACATATCAAACACATCAATACATTGTTATACATGTCATCACATAATAGAATAGAATACTATACAAAGTCTCTCTTCTCTATATTTTATCCTTCAATGCCTAAAACTCCACAATATCAACACGATATCAAAGTAGTACCATCCTTCATGATCTGTCCCATGACTACTCTGTTGTTGAGCTCCTTAAAATCCAGAGTTTGTCTTTTTGCTCCCTTTAGCTTTTGGTTGCCTATGCCTCATTGCCTAGCACTTTTCACCACTTGTTTCATCATTTTCTCTCTCCTCTTGCTAGATGGTTAACATTGATCCTCTAAAAAATTAGTTGACACAATCTTGCTATTTCTAGTTGCTGTTCAGCTCTCCCTATTTTGCTATTGACCACATTTGGAGGATCCTTTTGTTTGGATGCTTGTCCCAATTTCTATGCGTAGCAGTTTGGTGACTGTAATTGATTTGTTGCATCAATTTGTTGTTTGGTTGTCAGCCAGCTATGATTGTCTTGTTTCACCACTCTTGTAGGGTTGTTTGGTGGCTGCTCTTTCTACACCCGTCTTGTTGTTTGGTAGTTGCTGTCACTTTTTGAATTGTTCTTGCCCTAATCTCTTTTTTATGGTTGTTCGTACTCTGCAGCATCTATTTCTCTGTTTTCGTTTGCCCTAGCTTGACATTGGTTTGTCTACAACAAGAGGTACAGTGTATTTGTTTTTGTGTCTTTACTAATTTGGTGCACATTTACTGGAAGCTAGTAATGATAGCTTCTGCATAATTCTTCCAATTTGATGTGGTTTTCTTTAAGATACACCCGTATTGGATGGGCTTCCAAATACCCATGTGCTCTACTTTGGTTCTCAAATTGTCTTCTACAACATGTGATGCTAACTTTGAGGGAGAGAAAGGATGAAAGTGTCTAGCTATTTCTTTTGTCCCAAACACTATTTGGTCCTAGTCTATCTTAAATGTGCTTTTGCCCTGTGGCAATACCACTAAATCATCCTTGGCTCCTTGGTAGTCCCAGAGATTCAACATAGTAGTCCCAAAGAATCTGCTTGGCCCAGCCAATCTTTGTCCTAGGCGTTCTAATCCTGGCTTTTTGGACAAGGTGTGGTTTGGCCCGTTTTTTGCCCAATTACAGTTTGACCCTAATCTCTCGAAAGTCTTCAGCATCTCAAGGCTTTATTGGAAGTCTTTTTGGTGAAGCCTATACTATTAAAAAGATAGGGTTTAATTTTAACAAGCTTAGTAAGCTTAGCTTGAGGGGGATATTAAAATATATGACATTATCCTATCATATCCTAGATAATCCTCTAGCTTTAGTTTTCCTATTTAACCATTACATTTTAGGATTGGTTACCATATTTCCTTATCTTATCATGATATATTTTTTTAGTTAGGACTATGTTTAGTATAAATAAAGGTTAGTGTTCCAGGTTTTATTGTAATACATTGTATTACATAATAGAATATAATACAAAGTCTTTCTTCTCTCTATTCTATACTTCAATGTTTAGACATTGAAGTATAGAATAGAGAGAAGAAAGATGAAAACCATTAAACTGAAACCAACCTCTATAAACTGCAAATAAATAAAGTAAATGAATAAAACCAGAATTCAGTACAAAAAGTTACATTTCAGGTGTCAAAATCTTCCTCTCTTCATTAAACTCAAAAAGCCAATCCTCATCTTCATTATCTAAGTCATACTCAATAAACTCTCCGATCTCAGCCCGAGCTGCAATAGATAAAAGAACTTTCAGTACAGGAATTGAAATTTACAAGAGAACCTTCCAAAATTATTTCTAATATAATTAAATGATCTATCAAGTGGCAGTACCTCCTCTTGCCCGCAAATAGGAAGTCGGTTGAGAGAAAGTGCAAGAATAATCCCTTTCATATGTATCCACAATAACAAACTGAGGAGTAGGTATTTCAGCAGCTGATTTCTTGCTGGGAGTTTGATGTACCTAAGAATAATAACAAGAAATTACTGATAAAATCAACAATATTTCTACAACAAATACATTCTCAACTGATTCCTTTCCAAGTATGTTTTTGATAGAGGAGCAACATCCATGATCAGTTTCTAAATATTTGAAATTTCAACTAACAAGCCTTCTAATCTGAAATATATTTAAACTAACTTAACATAGATGTTATTGAGGTAATCATGACTCAGTAAATTAAATAACAAATCATGCAGGTTAGCAAGGTGAACATATTTCCTATTTGTACAAGGGAAAGGGCTAGTGAAATATAGTACAACAGCCAATGCCTTGATGCTAAGTACAATCTAGCTTGTAGATGGAAATTTGTAAAGCACTGATACAAATAATCCATAAACACCCAGATTTAAACAAGCCAACATAGTGGCATACACCAAAAAGTTAACAAACAGGAAAACTGGCGACCATGGTGCAAAGACAAAACAGCAGGTCGAGTCCATACCTCATTTTCGACCTCAGGAACAGCACGAAGCAATTGTGAATTCCGGGTAGAAGCAGGTGTCTCATCATCTTCAAAGTCCTTGATGGACTTGACAATGGGGAGCTTCTTGTGAATGTCAAGTGGTCGAGGCCTGAAAGACAACCTACTCATTTCCACCTATCTATTTATTGCCCCAGCATTTCCACTGGTTTTGAATCTTCAGATGCCACCACTTTTTTCTATCACTGGGTTTGAAACCACAAGTGACAATGACTTAATCCCTGTTAAGCTATAACCATACCAACAAACACGCACAATGTGCAAATTCAAATGTTGTATCACCTATCAACACAACCAATACACACACACACACACACACACACACAATGCATAAATTCAAATGCTTTATCACCTACCAACACAACCAATACAAACACGCAGACACAATGCACAAATTCAAATGCCTTATCACCTATGAACACAACCAATACACATACACAATGCACAAATTCAATGTCTTATCACCTATCATCACAATCAATACACATGACACTGCATACCTAGCCTAATTTCAAAACCCCAGAAGAAAACATTAAATTTTGGGGGCGAAAACAGCGAGAATTAAAGCATTCAAACAACAATCATTCATAACTATATTGAATCACATATGCTCACAAAAGTTCCCCAGTTCGAAATTTGACAGATGCATACCGAAAATTGAGAAGAAAACGCAAAATTGATTCGAATGAGGTTGAGAGTTGAGAAAACCTAGCAAGGCAGTGATGTGTGGTTTCTCCAATTTGGGGAATCTGAGTTGGATTTGAGTGACTGTGTTTGATGCGTAGAAAACCCTAACCCTAAATTGATCGAACGTTTTTCTGATTTTTGTTTTTCTACCTTCGTGTCATCTGCGTTGCCCTCTTTCCTCCCCGCGTTTCAGATAGCTCCACTACCCTCTTCTTTTTCTCTTTTGAATTTAAATACAACAATTTTTAATAAGAATCCACTTCTCATCCAATAATTTATACCATCAAGAAAATGGGAAAAAAAAATTGAAGTAGAATAATAATAAAAAAATAGATGTTTTTTAATTACTTCTTAATAAATAAATAAATAAATAAATAAATAAGAAAAAATAAAATAACGATTTTTTCCTTATTAGATTTTAAAGTAGCTAAGAGAAAAAAAATACATATTTATAAGTTTATAAAATAATATAAATATTTTTAAGTAAAATGAAATATAATGAAGAGGCTTAAAATTTAAGACATCAGAAAGTATTTTTTGACTTAATATTATATTATTATTTTAAAAATGAATAAATTAAACATATTATTTTAAATAATTATACATCTAAAATTATTTTTATTAACATTATTCATACAAATTATCATGTTTAAATTTTTTTTAAAAATTGTGCATAAATTTTTTATTTAAATTTATTCTTAATTAACTAAAATGCACTTTGTTAGACTAAAAAAATATTAATGATATCTAATCCCTC
>JAMLFT010003759.1:0-21232 GCA_026544285.1 Pachyrhizus erosus | reverse complement strand
TTATATTAAAGATTTAAATATATTTTAAATATATTAATTAAAATATTTTTATTTATATTTTAAATTTTAATATTAATAAAATATAAAAATAAATTAAATTTTAAATTTTTTTTTTATAAATTAAAAAAAATATTTCTTTTTTTTTTCTATTCTTAACCAAACAAAATATTTAATTAAAATTATTTTCTTTCCTTTCCCTTCTCACCATTAAAATTTTTCTCCTACTTTGAATCAAACAAAACCTTTTTTTCTTTATAGTAACCCAAACAAAGCTTAAAGTAAAGCATAATTTATTCTTAAAAACAAATATACAGAGAAAAAACCAAATTTAACTACAGTGTATGGAAAAATAGGTCATGTAAGTAGAAGTGTAGAAGACTAACTAAACTCTTCTTCCTCTTCTATGGTTGATGCCTTTATCATATTTCCATCTCAGACACACATTTGTGAAGGCAAGGATCCCCTGCAGCTGCAGGCCAATTTGCAACACTGCACCGCCCTCAACATTTGTTTCTGTTCATCATGCCCCATTATTCAACAAACCTCCTTCAGTTTTCTCGTCACTCTTGCATGAATTCTCCAACACCCTTATCCATGTCAAGTCCATCCACGCACAGATTATTAAGAATTGGGTATCCTCTGAAAACTTTCTGGCCGCAAAACTCATCAGGGTCTACTCTGATTTGGGTTTTCTTGGCCATGCCCGCAAGGTGTTTGATCAATGTTGTCTTCTGGAAACTGCTGTTTGCAATGCCATGATGAACGGGTTCTTGAGGAACCAGCAACAGATGGAGGTTCCCAAGTTGTTCAAAATGATGGGGTCTTATGATATAGAAATTGATAGTTACACATGTATGTTTGCTCTCAAGGCATGCGCCAGCTTGTTGAATGATGAGATTGGCATGGAAATTGTTAGGAAAGCTGTTAGAAGGGAGTTTCATTTGCATCCCTATGTTGGTAGTTCGATAGTTAATTTTTTGGTGAAGTGTGGTTATCTTGATGATGCGCGAAAAGTCTTTGATGGGATGCCAGAAAAGGATGTTGTATGCTGGAATTCAATTATTGGTGGTTATGTGCAGAAGGGCCTCTTCAAGGAGGCAATTCAAATGTTCGTTGAGATGATTGGTGGTGGGTTAAGGCCGAGTACGGTGACAATGGCAAGCTTACTCAAAGCGTGTGGAGAGAGTGGACTTAAAAAGGTTGGAATGTGCGCTCATGGTTGTGTCCTTGCATTAGGCATGGGCAATGATGTATTTGTGCTTACTTCGTTGGTTGATATGTATAGCAATTTAGGTGACACTGGCAGTGCTGCTTTGGTTTTCAATAGCATGTGCAGTAGAAGTTTGATTTCATGGAATGCTATGATTTCAGGATATGTTCAAAATGGTATGATACCTGAATCTTTTGCCCTCTTTCGTAGACTAGTCCAAGGTGGTTTTGGGTTTGATTCTGGAACTTTGGTGAGTCTCATCCGAGGATGTTCTTTAACATCAGACTTGGAAAACGGAAGAATCCTCCATGCTTGTATCATTAGAAAAGAACTTGAATGGAATCTAGTTTTGTCCACTGCAATTATTGACATGTATTCTAAATGTGGTGCCATAAAGCAGGCAACTATTGTTTTTGGAAGAACGGCAAAAAAGAATGTAATTACATGGACTGCTATGCTGGTTGGTTTATCACAAAATGGCCATCCAGAGGATGCCCTTAAATTATTTTGTCAAATGCAAGAAGAAAAGGTGGCTGCCAATTCTGTTACTCTTGTTAGTCTTGTGCATTGTTGTGCCCACCTAGGATCTCTCAAGAAAGGAAGCAGTGTCCATGCTCATTTGATCCGGCATGGCTATGCATTTAATGCAGTTATTACGTCAGCATTGATTGATGTGTATGCCAAGTGTGGTAAAATTCACTTTGCTGAGAGCTTATTCAATAATGGATTTCATTTAAAAGATGTTATACTATGTAACTCTATGATTATGGGTTATGGAATGCATGGTCATGGGCATTATGCTCTAGGGATATATGTCAGAATGATAGAGGAAAGGCTCAAGCCAAATCAGACTACATTTGTTTCACTGCTAACAGCTTGCAGTCACTCAGGCCTTGTTGAAGAGGGTAAGGCTCTGTTCCAGTGCATGGAAAGGGATCATAACATTAAGCCTCAGGACAAACATTATGCTTGTCTTGTGGATCTTCTTAGTCGAGCGGGCCACCTCAAGGAAGCAGATGCATTGGTGAAACAAATGCCTTTCCAACCCAGCACAGATGTGCTTGAAGCCTTGCTCAGTGGTTGCAGAACCCATAAGAATATTAACATGGGTATACAAATAGCAGATAGATTAATTTCGTTAGATTACTTGAACTCTGGAATTTATGTCATGTTATCAAATATATATGCAGAAGCAAGAAGATGGGAATCAGTGAATTATATACGAGGCCTCATGAGGATGCATGGCCTTAAGAAAATACCTGGTTATAGTCTGATTGAGGTAGGGAACCAGGTATACACATTTTTTGCTAGTGATGATTCACATCCTCGTTGGGAAGATATTTATCAATTATTAGAAAATTTAAGGCTTGAGGTGGAGGCAGAAGGTTATATTCCTGATACTAGTTGTGTTCTTCGTGATGTAAATGAGCCAATGAAGGTTAAGTTGCTCTGGGGACATAGTGAGAGACTAGCTATTGCATTTGGTCTTTTAAGCACACCTTATGGAAGTTTGATTAGGATCACCAAAAATCTTCGTGTATGTGTAGACTGTCATACTGTTACCAAATACATATCAAAAATAGTTCAGAGGGAAATTATTGTCAGGGATGCTAATCGTTTCCATCACTTTGTTAATGGGAAATGCTCGTGTAATGATTACTGGTAATCAGGACTAGCTGATGAATATGATGCACATATAGTATACGTGTATCTGTATTCAATACAGTGATACTATTATTTTAAAAATTTATAAGATATTGAATACATATTTAGATATGTGTAAAAATTCATAAAACAATATAAATGTATAATTATAATTCTATAAATCAAGAACACCCTGCTTAGATATTACTTAAAAACAAAAAAGTTATAAATTATTTTCATTTGAAAATACTTACTTTTGTTTATAAATAAGAATAATACTACTAATTTCATTCTTTTCTTGAAATTATTCATGATGAGGACAATTTCTATCTTAGAAAATGCTTTCATGTATATCATACATGTTTATCTCATGTAAGGAAATCAGTATATATCAGTACTTAAGCTACAGTAAGTGACAAAAACTACCTTGTTGAGGACATCATTGAAAGTGACTAATGTCACATGGTATCGTACCCATATGTCTAGTTTGGGAAATTCATGACATGCTTATAAAAGAAAAATATAGTTATTTCATCGTTAAGTTTTACCAACCAGTCAATTGTGTTAGTGCGGTACTGCTGAACTTCAATTCTTTAAAAAAATGTCATGTTGTGGTTGGCATCACTTTAAAAATTCCATACGGAAGGTAGTTGTGTAGAGTAACATGCGAGTTGAACTTAACAATTGTCTCAATAAGTAAATCATGACAAGAACACACTTCGAGTATATCAGACCTCGTATGAGATTTTTAAACTCCTAAAGTCTCCTCCAATTGAATACTAAAAAATTTTCATGATTTAAAATTTGCCGACAAAAGACTTTGTTCTAGAAAAACATATGCTTTGTATGAACATATGAAACTAAGGAAAAAAACTGTTGGTTCAATTTTTAAAAGCATAAACTAAAAGGAAAAGGCTTGCACTTTAAATGAATTTTGTGGAACATTAGTATAAATTATTATTAATCAAATAAAAACATGTGTGTCGCATGAATGAATAAATATCTTATAAATTAAATTATAATTTTGGTCTGCCATTAATTTTTGATATGTAATTATGGTTTCCTTATTTTTTTTATTTTTTTATAATTTTGGTTTCTCTATTTTAAAAATATTATAATTTTGATCCAATATTCAATTTTATATTTATGTTATTTTTATTACTTTGATCCAAATGAATCCTCCATATTAATTTAAGGTACCATAAAAAAAATAATTTAATTAATTAAAATATAAAAATAAAAAATGAAACATATGCAAAATTGAGAATTAGACAAAAATTATGAATTTTTTAAAATAAAAAAATAAAATTGCAAAAAAAAAATAGAAATCAAAATCGTGGATCAAGAATTCAAAGGAGAATAAAATTAAAATTCAGCCTATATTAAATTGCTAAGAGATGAATACAAAAAAAAAAAGTATATAAAATATATCGATAATATTGTAGTAAATGTTTTCAAAATAAATTTAGCTAAAGTGTTCACGTTATGGAAAAGAATGATTGGTTTAAATTAATGCAAGATAATATCCTGATAATATAATTTAAAAATAAAAATGTTTATTTTACTAAATATAATCCATGTTTGTATTTATTTTTTGTTGGAAATTTTGTCGTTATTTGTACATGTTTGACTCCTAATGTATTTTTCTTTTGAATTTGTTTCTTTTCTAGCTTTGAATTACGATGGGTTCTTTATTTTACGATGTTGAATTGTTTGTATGTTTGAATGACTTTTATTTTCAAGTTGCTCAGGATAATTGGATGTTTTTCTTCAATTGATAATGTTGTTTCTTGTTGTATATCTTAGTATGCATTTGTCATTGATTTTTTATTGATAATTTTTTGCCTTTTAGTATCAATGTCATTAATGATTGTACAAATTGTAAATATTTAGGATTCTTTTTAGTTTGATATTTAGAAATATTTTGTATTTTATATTTATTTCAATTATTTTTAATGAAAAATTAAACATGTTTGTGCATAAGATTTTCATTCTCAATTTAAATGAGTATGATATATATTTGTTGAGATTGAGAAAGTTAGGAAGATTGATGAGAATTATAAGTTATGAACTACAGTTATTAATTAAGATTAATGAAAGATAAAGTAGAGTTATTGTGAAGGTTTCAAAAAAATTTAAACGTTTATGATGACAATTAAGCTAAAATGTTGAAATTGTTTTGTATGTTATTCATATGACAATGCTACACTTCATGCTTCAGAATTTATAAATTAGAAATAGGTAGATAGTCGCATGATTTCTTTAATTTATAAAGTTTCAACCAAATACTCGATTTTAATTGCAGCAATATTATCCTTTTTGTTTATAATTTTGATACAGTTTAGTTTAATTATAAATGAAAAATAATTTATAAACCTCTACTTTAGTTTCTAAAATTATAAGCATAAGTCATTGTAATAATTGATTTTAAAAAAATTCTTACTTTGTACCTAATTAACTTTTGCAAAGCGTAATTTATTTTAAATTTTCGGTACAGAAAAGAGTGAAAAAATAAACAAATGAATGACATTTTGTAAAATAAAACACTTCAAAGGATTTAGTAAAATTATGAATTAAAATACCTAACATTTTCTATCTTAAAGAATAAAATGAAAGTTTATTATAAAAAAAAATTAGTGGTATAATATATTCTATTAATTAGGTAAAAAAAAATATGTGCAATTAATACAGGGTAACAGTGGGATATATAATATTGAAATAACTAGCATTAAATACCCTAAAAATAAAAAAGATTAAATTTTGTAGAATTATTTCATTTAATAATTTTAAAAATAAAATATATTTTTAGTCTATCTAAAATTACAAAAAATCGATTTTATTTTTCTAAAATTTTTTTTTCATTTTTAGTCTCTATTTTTTAAATGTTTCTTTTGAATTTTAAGTGTCATTTTAATATTTTTTACCTTTTCATAAAACATTATCTAAATCATTTTTCATTCATATATAAAGTGTAATAAAAAAAATCATGTATTTTAAATTTTGAGGAACAAAAAAGTACAATTTAAAATTAAAATGAGGAAAAACAGATAAAAAAAATTATAAAATTGAAAAACAACTTTAAAATTTTTATAAAAGATAAAAAAAAAAAACATATTCTATCCTAACTTTAATTTGAATCTGTCATAAAATATTCAGTGATGTCCTTATATTTGACAACCGGGCACAATTTGAATGGCTTATGGATGTTTGGATTTGATCAACAAGACCGTACCCTAAGACATACGAAAGCTGCTTCTAAAGTGAAATGAGCAATTCACCATTTTGTCCAATGTCATTATTGAAAGGACTACCTCTTCTATTTTGATGAGCCAAGTATATATGTAATGGACTCCAATTTTGGCCTTTAGTATATGTTCAAATCCCAAATAGTTATTTATTTATTGCAAGTATTCCCACCTTTCTTCACTTTGACAAAGGTAAACATAACCAAAAGAAAGTCCTAGTTAACTTAATGAACGTTGGATGTTAATTACTATGCATTAAAATTTTAATTTTTTGGGGTATAGTGGGAATATAGTAAAACGTCTCCACGTTTCCTTTGAACTGGAATCAATCTTCAATTATAGTCCTTGAAAAGAAACCCTAGATGATGAAATTAAGTACTAGTTCCACACGTACAAACAAACTAAAGTCAAAACAAATCTCTTCCTCACATGCAACAATTGCCATACCTTTGAAATTTCATGAATCCTTCAATCCACGCCGCGATTACCGTCTATCACGTCTTTGAAGATATCCAATAACCAAACGTTTATCTTTTAAAAACACACAAAGTCCACTTTTTCAGAGCATTTTAAAATTTTGGCAACTGGGGTCTCGTGTGAAGACTAAAGCACAATTGTTGACAAAATTGAACTTAGCTCATACAAGGCCTTTTAAGAGAAGAATAGGGTCGTTGGTTATATTATATTTTATGTTTTCTTGAAAGCGAAAGGCTACGTAGTTTAATGTTTTCTGTTTTGGCCCATTAGTTAAAAATTTGTCACTTTTTTATTGCATGCCTTCTTTATTGACCAAGGACCCCAAAATCAGAACAACTATAAAACCACGTCTTTGTCTTGAATCCTTCATTTCAAGTGTGAGCATTACCCCTTTGGTTGTTTGTGAGGATTACCCGGAACTCAAATTTGTTTCATTTTATCACAAAGGGTCATTGATTTGTATACTCAATAGTGCCTCAACCTCACAAAACTAAAAGCCAAGCCAAAGGAAAATTCTGTCATAATGGGTAACACCTTTGGAGCAAAGAAGACCACAAAGGTTATGAAAATTGATGGTGAGACATTCAAGTTGAAGACCCCAGTGAAAGCTGAGGAAGTGCTTAAGGATCATCCTGGTCTTGTTTTGCTAGATTCTGAGGCAGTTAAGCACTATGGTGTGAGAGCAAAGCCTTTGGAAGCGCACAAGGAGTTGCAACCAAAGAGGCTTTATTTTCTTGTGGAGCTTCCAAAAGAGACAAAGCCAAGAAGGGTTCGTTCTGGCATTAACATGAGTGCCAAAGATCGCCTAGAGAGCCTAGTGCTTACTAGGAGGTCTGCTTCTGATCTTTCAATCATGAAGCAGAGTAACACGGGTAATGGGGAACAAGAGAACAAAGAGAATAATCGTGGAGTGAGGTTGAAACTGAAGCTTCCCAAAGCTGAGGTGGAGAAGTTGATCCAAGGTAGCAAAGATGAGGCTGAGGCAGCTGAGAGGATCGTGAAGCTGTATATGGCCAATGGCAGCAGAGAAAACGAGAGTGAAACTACGGAAAATGGTGAAAATATGGTGGTGTTGGACCAACAAACGCATTGCAAGGGTGCTAGAGTTAAGGAGAGTCCAAAGGTATGTGAGATTTGTTTACACGGCATGGTTGTGAATTGTTTAATCTTTAAACCTGACTTTGATGTTAACTGATTCTTTTTTATTGTTAACTATTAGAATCCTCTTTTGATTTATTCAAAATTATTCTTTTAAACCAGTCTAAAGAATTCATTGGAATTTCGGCAACAGAATAACGTTGCATTAAACAATTGTGATGTATGAAAAATGTGAAATTTTAAAATTTCCATGACCATATTCTTCGTTGTCCATTTTTATTTTTTTTTTAAGAAAATAGATAACTTTTACTTTAGTTAATTTGACATCAACCTTATGTTTATCCCTTTTCGGAGACACTATGTTATCAAATTTGTCATCATTTTAGTATTTTTCTCTTCGTAAAATATCTGTTAGACAAATGATGTTCGAAATTTCCAGAGATGGTAGGTATATTTGAACGGAATATTTCAACCATATTTTTCTTAAAGAGTTCTATCAAAAATTTTAAACCCTTATTTAATTAATAATTTCACCAAAATACAAAAAAAAAAAATATCATAAACAAATTAATATGAGTGACCTAGAAGGATACAGCTATCCGGCACACTCTATTTTTTAAATTGTAGGAGTTGAAAAAAAAAAATGTATAAAATTAGATAAATGATGTGATATAAAAAGAAACATGAGATAGAAAAAATAATATGAAATATCATTCTTGTTTATTAATAGCATGCAACAACCGAAAGATTTCAAGACATCAGCATACTCATCATGTGAACCCGTGAGAAATTAAATTACCCTGCCGACCGAGCAAGAGTATTGAGATCTGAAATATTAAATGTTCTGTGCATTTCAATTTGTTGGTTCTGCACAAGATATTGTTGCACGCAGTTTGCATAATGCATTCTGACTTAAAAAATTAATGGGACAAAGATTACTATTTGAGTATCAATATTAGGTGTGTCTGTATGAATATTTTTTACAATATTCTATCACAAAATCCTGTTTGTAGAGACTAAGTTTTTTGTGTTGAATTCAAAATTCTTGCAGAAGAGGGTGAGCTTTATGCCAATAAGCGAAGGAGGGATTCAAGTAGGTGTGGCTTCATGACCATGTATATCACATTAAACATGAAGCCGAATATTGAATCCACTGTGTTGCTGTTAACCTGGGGAATATCTCACCAACCAAAGGAGTTTTGCTTACACATAGTTAAATAAGAGTCATGTTATGTATACAATACTTGGAATTTCAACTAATTACAATTTTGTAGGTGTTTGTATATTAGTTTCATAGAACTTGAGAATGTTAGTAAAAATTAATTACTCTTTTTGAGCAGACACCTGTTGTGACTAATTGTTAATCTATGTATTGTATGTATAGCATTACTCCTAGAATGATGATGTGTAAATATTATGGGGTGCCTATGACCTCTTCATCATATAGAGAAGATATATTATGAATAGATGACTTGATATTAACTTTCTACTTTTCTCTTAGACTTCTCCTAGTTGATTATGATTACCAAATAGTTTTGAAACTCGAATTACAATTAGTAGCAAAAAAGGACAAGGAAAACATGGTAACAGTTATGAATGTTTACATAGGTGAATGTTCAATCAACTATGATCAGTGAACATACAATAGAAGATAGAAATTCGGATGCAGAGGAGGTCGGTCTCGAGAGTGTAGACAGAGATTTTATAGTTTGAACAGTAAACTTTGTTTAAATTATTGTTCCTAAATAATGGAATCAGTCTACTAGCTCAAGTTATTTTTTGGAGGGATTCTATTCATCCTCGCCAAGCTTTTGATCTTAAACATTTTAATCTAATAAAAGTGAAAAACATTTAATAGATTAAATTTAAAAAGTTATTTAACAAAACTTGAATTACGTATTTTTACTCAAAATTCCATTAAGTTTGTCAGTCAATTTGGCTTACCTCTTCAATATCACAAGACTTAGTTAGGCTGTTAAAATAGTAGTCGATTCAATTATAAACAATTGTTTTGTACATATGACCAAAGCAATCATTTTTATTTTTCTCTCATTCATAGCTAAGATTGTGTCTTAAGATGGGGTCAGCTTTAAAGCGAAAATCTTCTTTACTTGCTATTTTTGTACTTTCTCTTCTCATTTGCTTTTCATCTCCTTCCATGGTGCATCCTCCTCCAACCATTGATGATCCTCTTCCTAATGATGGAGATTTGCATCTTTCTACTTGTGAACAGAATAATGATATCATCAATTCTAGATAACTCAATATAGTTTGTACTGACTGAAAAAAAACTTGACACAATTGAAGAGAATGTAAAGAAGAATTGAATATTTTTAGCCAACTTACACCTACATATACGACAGTGCACATGGTTGAACATACTCAACAAGAAAATGTCCTTCCCTTTATAATAGGACTCAATGAGTGCTATGCTCAAATTTAGACAAATTATCTTTTTGGATTATCCTATCCTTTCCATTTCGAAAGTCTTCTTTATGGTTCAAGATGGAGAATCATTGTGAACAATGTGATTCATCTTTATAAGTTCAAGAATCATGACTTGTTTTTGCTGTGTAACACGCCCATTTAAAGTCTTCTAGCAATTATCAATTGCTGGGCACATTATATGAATGTGTGACCTAATGATATAATGCATTTAATTTGTCACAAGGTTACAATCATACATCATGTTCAAAACCGAATCCTACCAGAAACTTTTTGAATTTTGTATTTTAAAAGAATTGATTGAGTCCAATTGATATGAAGCGAGTCACTTAAATTTGGCCAATTTGCTGAGATAACTAAGTTGGCGCAAAAACTATGTTGTAGACTTGTTGGTTCAAATGACAGTGTGTTTGGAAACATTTTGAATTTTGAAACCAACTTGATGTGAATTTTCAGAAGCAACAAATTTTAGCTTTTGTATCAAATTACCATTTTGACATGAAATTAAAAAGTGTGTTCAAATAGCCTTCCCAAAAGCGCTATGTATACCATTTTGACTTGAGTTTGTTTACATATTCGTTTCGTTCAACTTGACGTCAATCCAACACTCGCCTTCCTTTAGGTTTTAGAATGGGAATGTAAAAAAATAAAAAAAAATAAAAAAATTCCTTCAACGTTGGAGAAATGAGTTTCTAAACACACCCTAAATCATTCCAAGTTGTATAGTGGCAAAAAAAATTGTAATTAGTTAATTTAGTTTTTAGAAGCTTTCACCTAAACAAATTAAATGTCTTGAATATTTCTAATGTCTTTCAGTGTTTTAAGAACAAAGAAACATACTTTTTCTTCCTATTAATCAAACTACTGCAGTTTTGTTTTGGATGGAGAAACTTTGTGGTGAAGGATTGTTGTCCCAATCCAAGGCCAAGGCAAGTCCTTAAGTTAAGCAGTAGTCATAATAGAATATTCTTGAATTAGAACTCAAGTTACGTGTGTTTGTCATGTCATGGAAGGAAAATGATTAAGAGAGCCAACTTCCCTTGACTCCGTTATGGTTTTTTAATACTGAAAAAGTTATTACCATGGATTAATGTTGAAATTGAAGGTTGACTATATATTCTTACTTTAAAATTATTACATTTGTTCATTTTATTATTATTTGTTTGGTTTTTTTTCATGTTATGCTTAGTTTTCAAGTTGCTCTTGTCATCGTTTTAGAAATTATAACATGGTGGTTGATAATTGATTCATTAGCTAAGCCTGCTAAAAATACCATAACAACCAGCCTTATATTTTCTACTATTGAAGGCTATATTTACTTAGGGCAGCATTGCAATATGTGTGCGTAGTATGAGAACCACCTTTCAATATTTCATATTCAGGTCTTCTTTGTATGTAAATATTTTGTAACTTTGCTGACAACTCGTTTTCTGATAATACTACCCTCAAAAAAGAAAAATTACTATTTAGACTAAAACAAAATAAACATAAAATCCCGAAAGTGTAGTCCAAAATGTACGACTTCATGTACAAGTCAATTTAGTAAGCTCTGTGAACGTGGTCTGCACATGTAGAAAAGTCGAAGATCTCTTATCAAGGGAATTTCATCTTACTTTCTTATCCAAGCATGTGCAAAAAAGTGCACAACCATTGAATTCTCTATGCTCAAAGCTTTCGTCACTACCAGGAATGCTATATCATATTCATATTCAAAGAACGCCATCTTAGGCCTAATCAAAAGACATGCAGCATGCTAATAAGCAATAACCACCCATTCGCAAAGCTCAAATTGTATCTTTAGTTTAATTTACTTTTATCACACAGTTATAATAAATATTATTGCATTCGTTTGTTTATAGAAATTTTTAAAAAAATAACATTTTTTTCTAAAATTATCCCACCTCAATCATGTTCTTGGTGTACATGGTCGATTATATCAAATTAGAAGAATTTAATATGATATTTGTATTATTTTTATATACTTATTTTTATGTGGGTCGTATAAAATAAAATGAACCCAAATACTTTAGAGACTAGTGAAATTCATCCACTGAAAAAAAAACGTGTTAAAAATGGAATTTTGTTAACATTTTCTTAGAATTAAAGAAATGAATAAAAAAAATGTATCAGATGAAAAATGACTTGAGCAGAAACCAACATGTCCAATTTTTTAACAGATTTATTAATACTATTGATTAAAAGTATATTCATTACTAATTTACTTTAACGTACATTATGGTCTTAATTTATTAAACTTTAAAAATGAACATACACTTGCTTCTTTATTCAGTCAAACTCGCTTTAAAAACACTTTTCAACTTCAAAGCGAGTTTGTTCAAAGCTCAAACATATGAATAACACAAGTTTCCTAATCTGCCCCTTGCTTAACTGTTATAAATACATGCGACAATTAATGAGGGGAAAATTTTAGTTTAGAAAGACGTGGCTCAATTTCAGTCACAACTCATCGAGTTAAAAAATTAAACTTGTTAAATAAGTTAAACTTAAACTTCAATATTTCTAATTTACTAGCTCAAGATCCAACTTAATATGTTCAATTATTTTTAAGAATAATAGTAACAGTAACTCTCTCCTATCATCAGTTTTATTGTTATTACGTATTAGCGTTTGATACTCAACAAAAATCTAATGTTCTAATTTACAAAGCCAGTTCGATAGCCATTTTACCTAATATTTAACAAATGCTCCAAAGAATTTAATAATATCAATATAACATTTAACCATTTTGATTTGGAGGCAAGTTGATGAGGCAAAGAAAACACGTTAGCAGTAATCATTATGAACATATAAAAATATTCATTTATCAAATTATTGTAATATTCTCATTTAGAACAATAGGTTTGGAACAAGAGGGGAAAAAGAAGTACAGCAAGGTGTGTCCAAAACAACTGAGAAGTATCCAATATGGATACGTGGCTAACATGTACATTTGACCACTGCCTCAGCCCTTGTGTGTTGTTCGGAAAAGAATATATAATTATACATTTTCAGGATAACCACTGCTCAGGTAAGGTGAGAAAGTAGGTAGTCATGGCCTTCCTGAATCTTTTCTTGTATTGTTTAGGAGAAACTATTGTGGGAGCAGCATTTCTTGGACCCCCAAGTATCCCAGATGCCTTAACCCATGTCTCCAAATGCTTGTCCCATGTGTATTGTCTCATGAAATCAATGATCCCCAAAACCAGCTCCTTGCGCTCATCATCCACCCCAACCAGCAAAGAATAGTCCATAACATCAACATTCTGAAGAGCCACAAAGGGGATAAGTTGAGTAACAAGTAACAATCATACAAAAGAGGCAACTGCTACACTTAAATAAGAGGTAAAACCAAGGAATAGCTAGTTAAAACTTTTGTCATAAAGTGAAATCATTGCTTGCATGCATGGTTCGGGAAATTTGTCAAGAGGATCATTTTACAGGAACTTGTGAACCTTTAAAGAGCCACGTGATTAACATAACAAACAAACCTCAAGAAATACCAAGGAAACTAGGGCATAACCTATGATAATTTAAAATGCTAGATGTAACCTTTTAACCATTCAAAGGTTGTTTGGAAGCCAAAAGAAAGCTTACCGCCAAAAAGGACGTATCATTCCATACAGCTCTTTCCAGTTTTCTCTTAGCCTTGCTCCCAAGAAATATGGGTTTTGTTCTCAATGCTTCTAATAAATTCATGTCTAGCATCACTTTGTTTGTCCCAGTTGTATCTGCATTATACCTAGATCTTTCTGAGCCCTTGAGATCATATACCCGGGATATGTTTCTCTTGTAAAAGAGATTTTCCATTACCATCAGATCTATTTTTGTTTCCTTGCCACCTTTTGCGTATTTGACAGTGACCTGCTACCAAAGCAAGAAACATTGCAAACATAAAATTTACATTTATACACCTGTTGGCATTTGTATACAATGTCAAATAATAAGTTGAGTTCTCACCTGAAAAATACCAAGAATTTTGGCAAGACAAGTTGGCCCTCCAGAGTTCAGGGCATCCATCAGGTATTTGAAATACTGAGGTGCAAATTCTTCGAAGGAGTCCAATTCTGTCTTTGTCACTTGTTTAATAATAAACCTCTCATCCAATGACTTGGCAAAATAGACATTACTTTTCCCTCCTTGTGCACTCCATCTTCCGCAACGGCTCAAGGATCGCACAAAATCAACCTCATTGGGGCAGCACTTTTTTCTAAGTGATTCAAACTGCTTTGCAAAATAGCAAGTGACAGAAAAATTCACTTTACCTCCAGCTCCCACAGAATCATCACCAAAGGAAATTTGCAAGTGTAAAGATTTTTTGGAGTCCCTGAGAAGAGAACCAACAGAAGATGGAACATCTTCAGACCCATAACTACCGTAATTGATATAGTCAAAGTCCAGACTACCCCATGCAGAAAAGCTGGAAGTAGCTAAATCTTCTTTGCTTCTCTCACGAGCAATCCAGCTACTCTCATGCAGATCTGACTTACCTGACACCCAATCTTCATATTCCTTGGAACTAAGGGCATAGGATATTATGCTAGAGTAATCATTGTCATAGACAGCAATAACTCTGTCACCATGATATGTTTGGGAAAGCAGCAATCGGGCACCTTCAGCTATGCATGACACAGAGGAAATGAATGATGGTGTGGAGCTCAGAATCAGATTTAGTTTCTGTGTCTCCCATGGCAACATTTGAAAGTAAGACTGCAATATGTTAGAGACGGGATCTCTAACCATATTCCCGTATTCTCCAGAAGCATGAAAAGATCGAAGTGTTGATAAATGTAAAGATGAGGGCAAGACTTTTCTGATTCTTTCCTGAATTCTTACTGCTGAATCAAAAGAATGAACTCTCATTGGATGTGCCAGCCTTCTAAAAGGAGGGCTGTCATGTTGATTAGACCGCTGAATACTTCCAGCTGGGACAGCATTAGGGTGAGGTTGATCAGTTCCAGTCCATGCAGAATCTATTCTCTCAGAAAGATTGGACTCGTTTGGTGGGAAACACTCGGATAATGTTCTGTCAAGTTCACTATCTGAATGTACTTGATCTCCCTCAAGATTGCATGTAAAGGATCCTGAAGCACAAGGTTCAACTGTGTCAACTGGCTCTGCAAGTATATGACCCTCATGAGACTCGTGTAATTTTGAAAGTCGAGTAATATTTTGCTCAAGTACGCAATCAAAATTCGGATCCTTATGAAATGTGTCAACTTTTAACTCTTTAAAATCTGCACATAATTCTGTTTCTTGTTTAACCTTGGAACTAAAACTTCTTTTAATGAGAGAGTCCAATGAGTATAGTCGGTGATCCCAAACATGTAAACCAATAAGAAGAGAACGCCTCAAGCGATTTAGTTCCAGAATGTCTAATGTCATCTTCCCTGGTTGTGGGGTCACTGTGCCTGAATGTAGCAAACACTACATACACATGCATAAGAAAGGGGAAATTAGATACAAGTAAATGCATCATTAAAGTCTAAGAATGAGCATGCACACAAACACTTGCATCCAACAAGGTTCTACAAAACCAAGTACCATAAGACAACAATGATACATTACATAGACAGCATCTATACATTAGTTTGCTTACATGATAATCAGCTCTTTCTCTTTGAAGCATATCTTTCAGATCCAGTATGTGGTTTTGAATGTCACATATATCTGACGACTCATTTCCAATACCAGGAGACACAACCTTTGTTTCCAACTGTTCAAGCACATTGGATATCTCTACATACAAGGTTTCCACTTTAATAAAAAGCTGCACAAAGAATAAGGAAGGAGAAGTTAAATTTTTTATACTGAGGAGCAGATAAACTAAAATTGACAATTATTATAGAATATATTTATACATATAAATATACATAAATATATTGTTCAGAACTACACTTAAAATAGCAAAGCAAATATTAACAGTAGCTTTTTTATATCACCTCTCCTGCTTCTTTTCTAATCCACTCCTCTTGGATGTGGCCAAATTCCAACACAGATGGAGGTAGATGGACAGAAAGAATATCAATAGGGGAATACCGGAAGAAAGCAACCATGCTCCCAAACCTGTTAGATCAGGTTGTTTGTCACCTTTCAAGTATTAATAACAAGCACAAATTACATAACACAATAATTGATTGGTGATTCCTTGTCTGGATGATTTACCCATAAAAACGGAGGCAATCCCTCTGCAAAGAATGTCCACAGGTTGCAACTCGATTTGCAGTTGCATGGTTTGAAAAGCTAAGTTCCAAGAACTTTCCAAAAGATAATCCCCAAGCAGCATCCGACATAACAACTCTTCGAGTTGCTGGTGGAACTCCATCCTCAAATGGACACTTCACACACCGGTGCCACATCCAAATCTTGCCGTCTCTTTCCCCTGGTAACCTCACAGAAGGAAGGCGCCTTACATTGACTGTAAGATTTCCTTGCTGGTGAGTAAAACATAGGACATGAGCATCTGCTGGTTCTTTACAAGACTGGCAGCAACATGCCTGGAAAAAGTAATTCATGTCATTTCACTTCAGAATTAACTAGTACCAGAAAACACAAAAATAAACACAACTTACCTGATCAAACAGATCATCACGAAGATATCTCCCAAGAGGCTTATCAAAAGAGCCATAGAATTTTATGCGCAGCAACCTAGTACGTTCACATACCGTTCCTTTTGATACACAATGACTGGAAAAGTAAACCAATATGCTCTGATGACCATCAGTGGCAGAAAAGTATTCACCAGAAAGCTCATCCTCATTAATCTTGTCTTTTGTTGAGTCGGCAACTTCACCACACTCCCTCTCATCTTGAACCATGGTTTGTTGCAATTCTGATTGCAAAAGGTCTCTTGCACTAAATATAGTGTCTCCATCTGATTCATTGCACTGATGTAAATAATCTGATTCTACTGTCAAATTAGAA
This sequence comes from Pachyrhizus erosus, assembly GCA_026544285.1. Lineage (NCBI taxonomy): Eukaryota > Viridiplantae > Streptophyta > Magnoliopsida > Fabales > Fabaceae > Pachyrhizus > Pachyrhizus erosus. Next base: position 4,192 of record JAMLFT010003759.1, on the reverse strand, counting down.
GTTAAATTATTATAGTATGAACCAGAGAGTACACTCTCAGCTCTATAATCTGCCATGGTGCCTGTATATGAATGACAACTAAGATCATCAAGATGCCCAGACACTGATTCCAAATTTTCAAGCTTTAAATCAAGGCCAACACAGTCTTTCAGTCTATAAGCATCATCAGCCTCTGATTGGCACATGGTTGTAGAAAAGGAGTTAGGTATCATAGAAATATCAGTGTCAGCAGTTGCACTCTCTGGCATGTCAGTAGAGTTCTTTACTATCATTTTAGGTAGGGTAGCACCCTCATCAGCAAGGAATGAGGTCTCAAGAGATAAGTGATAGGCTGCAAAAACTGCATATTGCACAACATGTTTAATTTTCTTTAGTTCTTCCCGGCATGTGCCCTTCAGCAAGACCTATAATGATAATCAAAATCAGAAACAGACACCATTGCACATCCATATCCATATCTTACACAAAAGGAAACATGTAAAACAAAGCATGGAAGAAAATAAAAGAAAAAGGACTACCGTGCAACCCAATCGCCGTGGACAACCTTCAAAAAACATTAATGTTTTGGATGGCTTTCTGTTTAACTGATTAGCAGTCTCGTGATCTTCCACCATTCTGTCTAACCGGAACAACTCACAGTGCCCCAATCGTGCTTTAGATAAATTATCCACTGATGGAGTGACAAGTGCACCAGTGCACCGAGCTATTCGCTCCAGCAAAGGCCTTTTAACATTCAACACCAAGGAGATTTCCTTTGCCAGCAAATATTCCTGGGCACATGAAGCTACACTTTTTTCTACCAGCAAAACATTTGGTCGAAGAGCCTCAATTTTCGAAATGATCACCTTCAGATGATCATTTTCCTGCCAGCATTTACAAATCAGAATTTCTTTCCAAGAAAAAAAACCTTAACTGGAAGACACATAATCCTATGTGAGTCATGAAGGCACCTGCTGTAACAACGTATCAAAAGAAGCCAATTGATTTGGAACTTTCTGATATTCCAGAGCCCCTCCTAAAAGGAGTAGTCTAGGCTTTTTGTATTGAGAGGTCATGCGCTTGTGCTTAATATTTTTTGTGCAAACTACTCCTTTGATAAGGGTGCTGCAGGACAAAAAATCATAATTTAATGGTTAATCGCATAGAAATGCCTAGGAACAAGTTAGTGATTTATAAGGCATATAGGCAAATTTCGGAAAACATATTACCTCTCACTTGGGCTTCCAGATGCTATACATTTGACCTTTACATAATCACCGGGATCCATACTGCCACCCTTGCTGGTATCTGGTCTCACAAAGTTAGCAGCCTGCCATGCTAACGTTGCAACTATGTCAAGCCAGTCCTCAGAATCATTTTCCTTACCAACTTTAATTCCCTCTCCCTGTAAAAGCTGTGAAACAAGAGCTCTAAAATGCCCTTGAATGACAGCTCTTAAAGGTTCATTGTTTCCATCATTATGTTTCTCCTTTCCAGGAAACATATTAGACAGACTGCAACTGGATGAGAACAAGGCACCCGAATCACCAATATCATCATCCTCATCATCATATGCAAAGAAATTACCTTCTGCATCGTCATTTTCATCATCAGGCGGTGGGGGAAACCAAATAAGACCATTGTTTTCAAAATCCAATGGCCTCTGCAAATTCTCACTCTGGTTCCCGTAAATAGACAAGTTGTCAGAAAAATAAGCAGTAGAATATGCATCCTCAGTCCCTTGTTCAGGCTTTCTTAAAACAGCCATACTTTGTTGACCAAAGGGACCTTCATTCTGAGGGACGGGGCTTTTCTCCTGCCCCTTCTGTACAGGAAGCCCAGCCCTACTAGAAGTAAAACCAATCCTATAAGGGCTATCTGAAGGACTTGACCCCACAGAATTATAGTTGTATGTGTCATGTCTAGCACTAACGCTACTTGAATCTATATCTGAATAATTATTGCAATATGTACGTGATGGGCTGAGAAGATGCTTCCTGGAATCCTCTGTCCCCTCTTCCTCACACCTACATTTATACACAACGCATATCAAGCACAAAGGAGTTTCGAGGAAGAGGACTAACTTGAATTATGCAAGTAACTTCCAGTTTCTAACAATCATATAGGATCATTTGTTCACAAATTCAAGGATAAGAAAACATATATGTAAGAACATATATTCATAAATTAAAATTCCAATAAAAATTTACCCTTTTAATTGTCATAGAACATAGAAAACCAATATGTTAAGATATTAAATACGCAATAACTTTTAAATGAACTTCCAAACAACATAAAAGAAAACATATAACTTCCTGTAAAAAAGATGAAAATATGATTACCTGAAGGCAGATGGATGAGTAGATACCGAAGAAGGGTGAGTTCCAGATGAGGTCACACTCTTGTTGACCACAGAACAAGGATAATATCCATAATCATGGTCATGGAAACAGCGTTCAAAGTGAGTTCCCTGATTCAATTCAGCATTCAGATGAGAACTGAGTCTATCACTGTCAACACTAAAGCATGGAGAAGGTGGCTCAGGACTTTGTCTTGGACTCTCTTGTGGAGAGACAGAAGGGTGCACTTTCTCACTACACTTCCTCTGACCCTCATAACATATCCCCCTATTGGCATCTGAACAGAACTTGCAGGAACGAATGGTTTCCCCGATTCCCATGTTGTCAGATTCAAGATTCGAGAGATCACAACCCTGGATGCATTTTCCACACAACCAACGGCCACATCTTTTGCAATTGTATTTGTGCTGATTCATTTCACCAAAATTTCTATTGCACTCACAACACATTTTGCAGCCACTATGGAGCATATCAAATTTCTCAGACAAATAACACAAATCACTTCCTCCCCAAGAAATCCAATACCTTACCTTTTCTATTAGATCTAATAGTGAACTATCAGGTATTCCCATATAAGATGTAATGACCCAACAAAGAACTCAGCCACTGCCTCAAAACAAAACAAAAAATTCTACTCTCCCCTTTTCAGTATAGGGATTTTCTTTCACAAAACCAAAAAACAAAAGCAAAAACCTATTCTTTGGCACCAGAATACTGATCACTAAAATTGTCTAAAAATAAAAAATCAAGTGAAAAGTATTGGTAAAACCCACAATAAAATTGGGGGGGTGACTGTGATTGTTTTTTTTTTTATTTTAAATCAAATTTAAAATAATTTTCATTTTTTTCTCTTTTAATTTTGCAAGTCCTCCAGGGAATCAAATAATATCAAAGGAGGAGACAACAACTATAACGACGAGAATCTAGGATTCACCAATCAAACAATATTTACACTGAAAAATAAAATCCTACCCAAATAACCACGGAACAACAATGTTTCAAACACCACAAACCAAGAACGAAAATCTCTCTCCAGACACAGCAAGAAAAGCATGAAACTTTGAAATGCTAATGAGACCCCACAAAACTAACCGATCCCTAAATCACCCAAAATGCAGTGAGGAACCGATTCAAGCATTACCCCAACAAAAGAAACAAGAGCCTTAATTGAAAACGAATTTCTCTCTCTGTTTAGAACTAAAAGGTGAAGTCTTTGAACACCCCTCAAGCAGAAGGAGAAGGAGAAGAGAAGAGAAAGCGTGAACGAAGGAAGAAACTTTAAATGATGGGAAGAATTAGAATCAAAAGGAGAAAGAGAAGAAGTACGGAGAAGGTTCCCTTTCTACCGGAATAGGCTCGCATCTCAAACAAGAACGCCACTTCCTTCTTACCCATCTTTCTCTCCTTCACTGCTTTCCTTTCTTTTCTTTTCTTTTCTTTTCTTTTCCCTTCACCCTCTCTTCCCTCACCACCTTATTATTATTTTATTCTAAATTTTATATTCATAATAATAAATGCTATTGATTTGTTGATTTTTCGAAAAGAACACGCAATACTCTCGCTCCTATTTATTTAATAAAAATTAATAAATATTGATATTTAATATTTATCGTAATTACATGTTCTAATTTAAAACAATTAATTAAGCTAAAAAGATTTTATGTGAGTTGATTTACGGGCTAAATAGTGTTGACATAATCTATAATTAAATATAAAAAAATATTACATTCCTTTAAAATTTGTTTGTCTTTTTTGAGATTTTTTTATATTAATTATTTTTTATCTAAATATATTTAATTGCTTTATAATAAATATTAAATTAATAAGATACATATTTTTTTCATTTTCATTAC
>JAMLFT010003758.1:0-21236 GCA_026544285.1 Pachyrhizus erosus | reverse complement strand
AGTCCATTATTTCCTGAATTGCAATTTTGTAGTTCCAATTAAAATAATCTTATATTATATTTTAAATTATTTTTATAAATATAAATATAATATATATACATATTGGTAAATCCAAGATTTTAAGTTAGAAAAATAATTTATTTAAAAATAAAAATTAATTATTATTGTTATAAAAGAAATAAAAAATTAAAATTAATATATTTAAATATATATAATTAAAGAGAATAAAATATACATTTTAAAAATATTTATATATAATTTTTAAAGTGAAGAGCTACAGACGCATCTCCTCAAATATAGTTACATCCTCATCTGTATATAAATATATATTCACTTATCATAAAGTGTGATTATGATATAATTTAATATTAAAAATTATTTAATTTTAATTATAAAAGAATTATCCTATACAAGTAAAAAAATTAAAGAAATAATAAGATGAAGGGACAGGTGGCAAAAGGATAGAGCATTGTGACGCTACTAAGTGCCTAACACACACAAATGGAATCGACCTGAACAGCTTCTCCACATTTTTTTTCTGGCGATTCCAAAACGCGTCCTAACTCCGAACCCTCTTCTTCTTAATCACTCTCTATTCTTCTTTCTCCTCCTCAGAACCTCAAACACAAACCCAAGCATTACAATTCCCAATTTCACCCAAACACCGGAATTAAAAAAACACATAACGGTAAAAAAAAAAAACAAAAAGCTTAGTTTTTTCTTTAAATTCTTCCCCTCCCGGTTCTCGTCTCATCATTTTCTTCAATATTAAAAAATAAGGAGAAATTTTTTGTGCTGAATTTTGCAGGTGAAAAATGGAGAGCTCAGTGGAGAAAGAGGGTGGTGCGAGCGAGGAAGCTTTCTCTTTAGAGCTACCTGCTCCTCCTGGTTGGAAGAAGAAGGTTTATCACTGTTCCATTTTTTTTTTTTGCACTGTTTCGCTTTGACTATTTTATTTTGTGGAAATTCGCTGCTTAAGTTACCGTGGTTGGTTTTGTGTCACCCTTCTTGCTTTGGCATCGATGTGGGTCTTTATTTTTCGCCATACTTGGTCTCCGCTGCTTGATTTCGAGCCTCGGTGAAGATACACGAATTAGGGTTTTTTTGTGCATTTCGCTAGTTCGTGTCGAACAGTGTCATGTTGAATGCATGTGCTTTTAAATTCGCACGAAACTCATCGAGAAAAATTATCTACCAGACGAGTGCCAAGTGTCTGTTAGGGTTTTGTGGTCAAGCTAGATGTTTTTCAATGTCAAGAAATGCGTTTTGATTGATTCTGTTGGGCCTTATGTGAATATATCCGTAGACACGTTTATCACCTTTAATTGTGAAGTTGGTAATAATATTATTCTAAGACAGTGCTGCCTGACTTAAAATTAGGACTGCTCAATTTTGTAGGCCAGGTAGGACTCATGCGCTTTATATTGAAATTTGGCATGGATATATTTGGCTTACTTTGGTTTTGTAATTTTTTAAAGGGTTGTCTTTGGATTGGCCTTGTTTGTTCTTTTTCTAGCGTATATGTTTATTGCATTAAACTTGTTTGAATATGGCAGCCTCCATATTAGCCACTGTAGGTGTTTTATAATAGCATAATGATTTGTATTTTCTAGCAGGATGGGTTTTATTGTTTGTTTTTCCCTCTAGCAAAAATCATAATGTGTATTAATAGCAAAATAAATTCCTTGTTCATAATGATAATTGAATATGTAGCAGCTTTTCAAAAAGACAGAACAGTGTTTTAAGTTGAATTGCGGGAATAAAGTCATCATTTTATGTTTTCCTAGATGTGTTTTGCAATATGTAATTTTTGGGGAGTGTGGTTAGTTTTCAAAATAGGAGAAAAGAAGAAAAGCTACAGAAATTTGGAAAATGTTTAGAGTCATTTCTTGTTTGAGATCTGACAAAAATTTTCATTCTCAGTCTGGTTCTTAATCATGGATGGATCAAGAAGTCTATCAAAACGAGGTGGAAATTTTTTCTTGCTTTATAATATTTAATATTTAATTATTTTATTTTTAATAAATAATTATTTAATAAATAATAAATAGTGACTTTTATAAAAATATTTACTATCGTGTGCGTAATAATAACTAATATATATATTTATAATATGTTTACTGGAAGTCATATTTACAGATTGACTACAAAAATGGTTTTTATTAGTTCTCATTAAGTTTAATTAAGCTTCATTAGCTATCATTAACAGCATATATGAGCTACATGAAACAGTAAAAGACCAATATGGAATGCAATCCATTCAATCTTTCCAATTCAATAAAAAAGTGTCACCGTTCAAGTTGGCTGTGCACAAACCAGATCAACCAGTTATGAACACAGCAGGCCATGTATGTATATATGTTAAGCCTGAAGGAGTGGGGACCAGGACCCCTGCCTGCCCGCCTCGAAATCTGTCCCTGTTCTTATTGTTATGTTTTTATGATATTCTACTAGCTCTTTTATACTGAGCTGATTATCTGATTTTTTTGTAGCATTGATCTCACATGAAGTCACAGGCATCAAATAATTCAGCAGATCATACTCTTGTTTTTGTTGACTTTAGTTGTTTTGAATGCATTGCATTACTGGTTGTGCTGAAAATATTTTGGAAGCTGTGTTACTCTAAATCTGCTCCTTTAAGCTGGTAAGGTTGGACTCCAAGCCACTGTTAAGATTGTGATTTAGATCATGTAATTGCATGATCTTATGCTTTGGGAGCCCCCTTCCCTGCTAACTCATAGCGCAGATTGTGATGGAGTGGGATCTCAGTGGGACCGTGATCTTCTAGGCTCAATTGGGGGATTGCTGATCCCCTCCGAGTAGAAAGAAACAGAAAAATGGGTTGGGTTTGCATAGTGGTCAATTGCACTTTGATCGAGGGGTGGTGGAGTGGAACACCCACCAGCACTGTTGAGGCACTCGTTGTGGAGCGCCTGGCCGTAACATGCCATTTGTGGTACAAATCACGGTGATTTCTAGGCTTTGCAGCTGATCATCCATTTATGGTGCAAATCACAGTGATTCCTAGGCTTTGCAGCTGCTCATCTGTTTGCACCATTGCCAGACAGCCGCCATCACTGACCTCCCAGTACTCCATCTGTGTACTCTGCCATCTTCCTTAGGGATTAGTGTTTCAGTTGCACTTTCTCAACGGTGGCGGCAATCAGCTAGCACTTTGCAGAGAAGTTGATGGGTCCTAGGTTTCCAGGGGATTTGTTGGGCCTCAATTCAACCCCTATTTTGGCTCTCTTTTTTTGGTTGTTTTTTTTATGTAAAAGATCATATAATATAATAAACTAAAGAATAATAGTAAAAAAAAATATAATAAACTATTTAGACCATAACATATAATTTATAGAACTAAAAAAGCATAATATATGATAAAATAAATTAATGAATAATAGTAATAAAAAATATGTATAATATACAAGTATTTTAGGTTGGGGAACATAGAATCTTATGATCCTAGTTAAGATCTCCAAGTTACAAGTTTTCATCCCCCTCCTGATCCTAGGTAGGATCTCAATTTTAATAACCTTGCTCAAGAGGTTGAAAAATAGAAAGTGACAAAAGTTAGAAAATTTGTGATAAATCATTGACATTTAGTGCCTTAGATGCAACAGAATTTGTCATTCATAATTTATGATTTCAAGATATTATCTGATTTTCTTTTCACAAATAATGTTGAAAAATTTGTTGGGCATCAAATCATTCAACAGGCCATTCTAGACAGTGATATTTTAATGCTTCATGTCATTGATGAATTTGTTAAATTTAAAGTTTTTGGGATGCTGTATGCCACACTATTATTGTAATGTTTCTACATTATCATAGATTAAGGTATTGTCATTTCATTAAAATGTTTATGATGTGCCCACATCAGATTGGCCTCCAATCCTCATCTACAAGGGAAAGAATAAAGGGATTAGGGACAAAAATGGTTTAGTGGCAGCGCTCCATCGCCAATCTCTCATAACATTAGAATCTTCACTTCTCTAACTGAATTCTTATTACCACCATAGTATGCTATGGTGGCAGAGTGGAGTGGTTTAGTGTAGAAGCCGTAGCAGACCAGATAGTGGGCTAAATTGCAGTCATAGCAGATGGGATACCGATGCTATGGGTTGATTTCCAAAACGCCCTCTGAACAGAGAGATTAGTATTTTGTGGGAGGCTATTTTTGGGATTTCAATTTCCAAAAATGAAATTTACAGCTGTAATACACTAACCCTATTAAACACTTTCATACCCCTGAAAAATCAATTTCAATCTTTGAACCATGCAAAATTAGAGGGAATATATGCGTATGTTTTGTAAACTTACAGAAGATCAATGTATTTATTTTCTTTGACAAGTTTTGGGATCACTTCTTGGTGCTTGACATTATTTATTGATTGATTATTAATTATTAATTACTGCAATTCAAGATTAGCTTATAGTTTGTAACTTCATATGCAGTTGATGCGTGCATCTTTTATATTTTTTGGTTTCTTGGTAATGGTACAAACCTTGGATATCATCAGATCATGATCTTTTACATACTGTTATGCACTGTTATACTAGTCCATGTGGGACATGGCAGTTAGGGACAGAAGAGGGATTTCAGTTGTAGCACCCTTGCATACATGGCAAGGAAGGGTCGGAAGGAGAAAGGATTAGAAGCAAATGAAAAATGGAGGGAAAGGTAGGGGAGAGGACATCCAATCTTTGAGTTTTGGGGGCCTTTGGGCTGGCAGGTTTTTGCAGACCATTAAAATTTTGCAGTGTTCTATCTTTTGTTTTCTTATGAGGTTCTGATATCTATACTTGGGTTTATTCTTATGTATCTGTAGTAAAGTATTTATCACACACCATTCCATGGACTTTCACCTTTCCCAAGTATTGCCTGAATAAAAGATTAGAGAGGGAAAGAAAAGTCTTCCGACTTGACAGGGTTAATTTGGTTCCATGCAGTCACTATAGTTTGGTGAAACTGAACATTGAAACCAAGAGTCAGATCAAGCTCTATAAAACCGTGGAAGCCACTAAAATGCGGTTGGCATGTCTTATATATATAAAAATATTTATATAACTGATCAAAAAACAATAATTTTCTCTAGTGATTTGCTCTTTAAATCTTACATGTTACTGTAACTTTCTATTTGCATTAGTGTCATACCAAGGCCTTTAAGTGTAATTGTGATCTGAAAATAGTAAATAGAGCTTTATTCTTGACACAAGGGGCTACTTTAAGAAGTTAATAACTCAACCTAAATCTTCATGTGTTATGATTGTTCTTTTGTTGCTTGCTTTTTCCTGTAAGATGATTAACAAATCATATGCTGTATTTCATTGCAGTTCGTCCCAAAGAAAGCTGGTACTCCAAAGAAAAATGAGATTGTGTTCACTGCACCAACAGGAGAGGAGATCAATAACAGGAGGCAGCTGGAAAAATATTTGAAAGTACACCCTGGTGGTCCAGCTGTATCAGAATTTGATTGGGGCACTGGTGAAACCCCAAGAAGATCTGCAAGAATCAGTGAGAAGGTCAAGGCAGCTCCTCCAACAGAAAGTGAGCCCCCAAAGAAACGTAATAAAAGATTAGCTTCACAAAAGGAACCTTCCCAGGAAGAAAAAGAAGAGGAGACAAAGGAAAAGGAAGTGGAAATGCAAGATGCTAATGACATCACTAAGGATGATAAAGATATAGAGAAGGAAAAGAATGTTGTAAAGGAAAATCAAGATGACAAGAGTGTGGAGGATACAGAAGTCAACAAATCCACTCATTCTGGAGAAGCTAAATCTGGAGAAAATGTTGAGGTGCCTATTGATGAAGAAAAGTCCAATGCTGCTGATGGAGAACTACATGCATTGAAAGATAAAGTTGATGACAAAGAAACTGAGCGTGCTGAAGTTTCTCTAAGAAAGGATGAAGAAAAGATTGAGCAACCACAGGAAGAGACAAAAGAATATCGTGGATCTGGGGAGCCAGAGAAAGCTGAAACTTGCACTACTGCTTACAAAACGGTTGAAGTGGAAGGAGTGAATAAAGAGGAACACATCAAAAGTACTCGTGAATTTGAAGTTGAGAAAACAGAAGGAACAAAATTGAATAGTGAAGAACATCACAAGCCCGATGAGATAAATAAGAAAGCTGAAGCAGAATTGATTGAGAATGGAAATCGTGGGAGCTGAACTGGTGAGGTCAAAACCTGGAGCAGGGAACAGATTAATAAGCTCTTGGCGTCTCTCCTCTGATTCTGACCCCTTTAGAACTGTTTAAAAATGACTGTAGTTTTTGTTAATGTTATTTATCTGATTGTTTATTAAAACAACAATATACAATTATAGAGCATAGCCCTATAATGTACCATCCATGGGTGTAATGGACAGACCTGTAGCTTGTAGTTGCTATTGTAACATCATGTTGTAAGATATGTGATATGAACCTGTAATCATGTGTAAGACGGTGATCCTAAATTCTCCTGCTTACTCCTAAGCTATTATCATATAGGTGTTATCAAATAATTTGGTCCTAGCCAAAGAACGTTGCATATGGAAATCCCATAATTTTCATGGATTTGGATTATCTTACTTTTTTAAATCACCAAATAGTGATTGTGAAATACAGAAACAACTATTTTCGTGTTTGCTTGGGCCGTTTTGTACGCGTGTTGCTCCAATTTTTTCACTTCCAAATCTAAATTTATGTGGAAGTTACAAGGAGCTGCTTCGTTTGAGTGAAGAATTACTTCACAAAATTCAAACCAAACATGCTATATAGCTCTGCATGATTGTTAGAATCCATTTAGGTACTAGTGGGATTCCTTCACAAGTTATCTTTCTCACCCAGTCGTGTCTGCTGTGAGGAATATTTACGAGTCAGTTTAATTTGAGTTTAGAGAAAAATAAAACTGGATTAAATGTAATTGGTTTGGTTAGATGTTTGTAAGTTTTCAATTAATTCAAACCAAATTAAATGATTAAAATTAGATTTATTTGATTCAAATAATCGAGTTAGGTTAAAATACAAATTATATATTGAGAATTTTTGTTTATACATATTTATTTTATGAAATTTTGAATTTAATATTATCATAAACTAAAGTTTTTCTATTCTTCAAGAAGTTTAGACAACAATTATGTTAGTTCTTACTATTAATATTATCTTTAATTACATATAACTTTTTTTAATTATAATTTTATACTTTTCATTACTCTCTTCCTAGAATAGCATCAAGAAGTTAAATATTAATTATAATAAAAAAATTTAATAATACTAGGTAAGAAAGTTAAAACAAGTGAAAAAAAAGACAAATAAAGGAAATATCTAAATACTGAGAAATACTTGTGTCTAAAATGTATACTTTAATTTTTTTTTAAAAAAAAAAGAACAAATATGATTGAATTAGATTGAGTTAAGAAAAGATTAAAAAATATAATTAATTATAATTATTTTGATGCAGATGTTAAATAAAATAAATCAATTAAACAAATCACAACCAATTTTAATAAATAAAAAATTATGCTTCGGCTAAGTGGGATCCAATTCACCTTAATTTGTACGTAACAAAAAAAAAAAATCACAACCAATTTAATTTGTTTATTTTGTATGACCAGTTCGGTTCATCAAGTTTAATTAATATGATAATCACCGTCTTCTGCTATAATCATGGGAAAAAAAAAAAAAAAAAAGAGATGATCCAAAGTATTTTTCTTTCAAAACGAATAATGCGTTGTTAGTGTAAATCTGTTTGCAGTACCATCTAAGGTTGTACTGATACATATGTTAAAAAAATAATGTTTGTAATTTAAAAAAAAAGGAATGAATTTATTATAGTCAATCTTCTTATCAATGGTAATTTAAAACAAACAAACTTGTGGTCAATCCTCTTTAATAATTGATTCTCACAATTCACCAAAATTAAATTAAAAAAATTATGGACTATTAAATTTTTAACTTTTTTGGTGGAGAAGATCAATATACTTAAATAAGGTTTATTCTTGAGATTTGAGTGCGATATTATCTTCATGACTTTTAGCTTATTAAAGTTGATTTCTAGAATAATCAGTGAATGTGTGACTGTGTGAATCCACATTGCAATACTTGGTTGGTAGAAAGGAAACTGAGTTCAACAGTCAAACATGGATGGGAATGATTTAACTCTCTACCAAAACCTGACTTTTACTATAAATTACAGTCTCCGTGATCTGCACGGACAAAATAAAATATACGGAAATAATACTAATATTTAATTAATATTTTCATTTCTATAAAATAATATGTTTTTTTAATTCTTTAAGATTTAAATTTTTTTAATTTATTTTTGCTGTTAAATAATAAAATTAATTGATAATTTAACAATAATATTAATATTTCATTAACTTACTACGATATAATATCATAATAATAAGAAAAGCTACATATATTTTTATTAAACTTTATTTTAAAATTCATCTTCAATTAATATAATGATATTAATTATTTTAAATAAATAAAAATTTAACAATATAACTTATCAATAAAAATTACAAATGATTATATTGTCATTTGACATGACAAGTCAATGAATTATGTCTTTATTATGTTATTATGTAATTTGATATTATAACTAAAATAAAAAATTTAAAATCTTTAAAGGATTAAAAAAATTTAAAAAACTTTCAATAAAAAAATCTCTTATTTATAAGAATCAAAATATTATTTAAACTTAATGAGTATCAAAATTTAAAAATAATTAAATGTAAAGCAATGAATAAAATGAAAGCAATGAAAGCAGGAACTGGGAAGCACCCCAATAGGCCACATAGTTCCCCTACTAGACAGAATTAATATATAGAGAGATCACCCTACAATAACATAAAAAGGCCTTGCATTTTCCATGTTAGGTGAGCAAAAATAACAAAACATGTCATTAAATAATGACATCAAAATTACATATTTCATTGACAACCTAGCAAAGAATGAGCTTGTTGATCCTTGTGAAGTAGTACTAGAAAAAGCTGTGAAGAGACTGCTCCCAAGACACCGATTTGGTGACATGGGTTGGTTAATTAATGGATTTCTCTATATTGATCACGAAATGATGAAATGCAATGATATTTTTTGTAGATTGTTTTCCCTCAAAGGCCCTTAAGCTGAGCAGCAAGACCTGTCATGGAAGTCCACTTCTCAAATGCAGTGGCCGAAGAGACAAAAGCAATTTTGGAGGACTCAACATCGTTCTTAGAAACTGCTTAAAAAGGAAGTGTCAGCATATGTTCCAAAGATTAACAATAGACTACACAGAAGAATATATCTTTGATATAATAATAAGAGAAATGTTAATGATATTCCTTCTAACATCAGTTTTAATATTCTATTTGTGATTAGCTAAAACTGATTAAAAATTATCAATTTTAATGAATCTTATCTTTAAATGAGGAGAGAGAAGAGAAGTGAAACCTAATAAAATTGGTAAACTAAGAAAGTGTTACAAAGATTGTTATTAGTATTTCTCTAATAATAATAGCAAAGGATGATTTCCTTTGATAGACGATGCTGTGATAGTCAATGTGCATCGCTTTAAATTGTGATTGTAGGTGCAATTGCGTTGTCATTGCTGAAATCTCAGGCAAATGCTGCCAATATGACCACAGTTTTGGAGACCTCAAAATCCACAACATTGTTATCATATTGCAATTTAAAGCTGGAGTAAATGAGGAAAACACACACAGATATAAATGTGTGTATATATATTAAGAATTTGAAATGCATCACACCTGATGAAATCAGTGAAGCTAATGAGGAATTGAATGCATCCACCTCAGTCCTCTCTTCAGGACTGGAGCTCAGCTGTTCAAAGGTTACATAGAAACTGAGACATCTAAACCTCCAGAGGAAGTTAGAGAAAGATTCAAAACAAGATAAATATGGAAATATGCGCTAGGCTAAATTTTCAAACATTCAGATGAAGATTTAAGTGTGTGCTCTGGCCTTTAGTGTACTGATTCCCTCATGGAGGTACTGGTTTAGAAATTTCTTTTGCCAATGTGTTTCAATCTCTAGTGCATGAAATTGAAAATATAGCAACAATTTTCTCATATTCTGAAAAATCAAAATCTGATGCAGCAATACTAGAGTTTACATATCAAGGAAATAAACTTCACCTAATTAATAGAGTAATGGGTACATAGTTTGTCATTTCCTGAAATTATTATGATCTTCGACCTATTTTTAATTCCTAGAGTTCAGGATGGAAGATTTAATAACAATATAATTCTTAATGAATACCGTGATTTTACTCATTCAGGAACCAAACTTACTTTATTGAAGGCTATATTAGCTCTTTGGACCCAATCTGCATTGGTGCTTACCCCAAGGACAGAACCAGCAGTGGATAGATCATTCTTTTCAAGTGCTTGACCAACTGCGCTTAGCTTGTACACCAGATCTTGAAGATAACCTGTTTACAAATTCCAGTTTTGATTAGTAATGTTACTTTGGGAGCCAGGCCTGGCTGAAGGCATCCATAAATAACAACAAAAATAATCTATTCCTGTATTGTAGATCAGAATACACAATTTGAAAAGTGAGACTCTCATCCTTCCTACTCTCAATTAGACATTCTCAACATAACATTTTTCTCTCTTTTGGAGATACATTTTACATACTGCATGCAACTAGCCAAAAGATATTTTTCAATTATTCCAAACTATCCTTCTTTTATCTTTATCTAGGTACTTTGATTTCTTAATCACCTATCTCTTTCAAGTTTCAATCTACCCTCTTTTATTCTTACCTTCTAAATTAAATTTCAATATATTTTTTAAAATTGTTTATTGTTAAAAGTAATGTTATATCACAATTTAAACTGTTCATTATAATATAAATCTAAAATAAAATTTACACATTAAAAAGAATTATTTAGTAATAATGAAAAGGCCTAAATAACAGCCAATCAGTCAGTGGCAAGGGAACATAAGTTCGTTTTTCCCTAATTATGGAGATTACTGTGGTTGGGAGGAGAAAATTGAAATCTCAGTTGTATTATATTAAATTACTGACTAATGAGCCTACAATTTGCATTTTTACTGTATTCAACTCCAGAAGCTTAAAACCATTCACAGTAAAATGTAGGGATGGTATCAAATATAATGAGCATAAACAAACCTTTTTGGGCCAAATTTGTTGGTTAGAAATCCTCAAGATACAGAATAAATTACAGCACTATAGCCCCTTCAGAGTGCAGACTCTCAAACCTATAAATTTAACTAAAAATTTATTTGCATTCTAATGTACTAGTCCTAATTAAAGCATGAAAATTAACTTACAATTTCATAGTTACAGTTATAATTAATAAGATACATGACTATCTTTGAGTGACAGGACTGCTACTTTCACCCAACAATGAAGTGAAAAAATAAAGAGTAGTAATGTGTGCAGGAGTGGACCTGTTTCTTGTTTGGAAGAACTGATCACACCTTGTTTCTCAAGTCTCTTCTTTCTGTCACGCTTTACTTTCTCCAAGAGTTCTTCATCATCATCAGCCTCTAATATTGCTGCATTTGCATTATTACCATCCAATGAAAGCACAAAGCTGGTGATGAAGCTGAGGGACAAGCCTCTTTTTGTCACAATTGGAGAATGTGTTGCTGGTTGGTTGGCTGCTTTGCGAAGACTTAATTCCCTCTTCACAGTGCATTTGATGGGATTGTAGTAAACATAGGTTGGTGTCACAAGTGATAATGATGATGAGGAAGAGGATGGGGATGAACTAGGTAGTAGGAAGTGGTTTGAGTTTGAGAGAAAATTTGTTGCCATTTCTCTTTCCTCTCTTTCTTGGTATTTTGTTTTCTTTTTTTCAGGTTTTTTTGGCAGCAAAATTCAAAGACACGGCAATTTTGAGCCTTCTGAGGATAAGGTTGCTGGATTGTGTAATCTGATCCAGTCATTTTTAAGATCCTCAAGGGCATTGCAGTCATATTGATCCAGGAAGGCTGAAGGGATATATACTCATGCACATTACATACCTTCTTCCATCATCTTAATAAGGCTTAAAAAATTCATGAAATTGGTTTTTAGTTTTTCTTAACTGACTTTAGGGTTTTAGATTTATAATTTGTAACAGTTTTTTATTATAAAAAGGACTAAAAGTATTTTATAATATTCAAAAATATACATTTTAATTTCGAGATTAAAATATACAGATCCTTAAATTTTAGAAATTAAAAATATATTTAAAGTTTTTAATAATTATATATATATGTTACCTTATATAAACGTTTTAAATTAGCTAGCCGTTTTGTTTGTAGTGATGCATCGGTTTTATTTGTAATACATAACAATTTTTCTTAAGATTGCACGGGACAAATCTAACAATACACAATTTTCTTTAATTACTGAATGGTTCTATGTCCAGTGTGTGTTTGTTTATATAATTGTATAAGTTAATTAGAGTATATATGTTATACTATGTTTGTATCCCTCACAGTAACATAATTCTTTTATTTGGTCTCCCCTTATAAAAACTCTTTTGTTAATTTGTTTTAGGATATTAATTTTATTTATTAATTAAGTGCTTATGTGACTATAAAAATGGGAGTGCAACTGAAAAAGTCATCAATTTACAGGTATCAAAAAGTAAACTACAAAACAATATTTAATAGACAAAATTAACAAAAGATTAATAGAAAGATTACAAAGGGAAATAAAAAGTTTTTTTTAAAATAATAGAGATTAAAAACATCAATTTTAAATTTGGGGTACCAAAAATAAATTTATTTCAAATTTAAAAAATAAAAAATATGTTTAAACTTAAAATAATATCACAATTGAATTAAATTTTTGTAAATGAGAGAAAAATTGAAATATTTGAGGGACAAAAAGTAAAACATGAATTCAACCACTTATATATTTGATAAAATACTTAAAATCATCAATTATCTTAATAAAATAATATTATAATTTAAAGTACAAATTCATGATATATTAATCAATAATTAATGTTTCTATCTTCATTTTTTTCCATGCTAATCAAGTTATTTTGTAAGACAAAATACTCATAAATTACAATTTCAATGGTTACAAACTTTTAATAAACTTTCATTGATAAAGTTAGACAAAGAAACAAAGGGAAAAAATTAACCAAATTCACTAAGCTAAATCTATCGTTTTCATAAGGATATTATAGTTATTGATAAGAACATATGCTATTAATAAAAATATGTGTATTGAACTATTATAAATTATGATGTGATACACATAATAATTTACACATTATTTTTTTTATATATTTTTTTATCATTATGACATGTAATCAATGATGTATAAGAAAAAAATAGATACAAAATATAATATTGTACAGATTGTTATATAATTGTTATGTAAATAATATTTTTCTTAAAAATTTAAATGTGGAGATTACTAAATAAAGTTTTGTTTAAATAAAGTTATTTATAATAAATTATTTTATTAAATTAAATATGACATTTAAATATGTTAACTCTTATAGCTATTAATTAATATGACAAAATGTTATAGATTTATTAAATAAAAATTTTTCTTAGAATTAAGCATTCCTTAAATAATTACCTTTTTTCTACCTATAGCTTCTTTAAATTGAAGTTACTATAAAGTTTAGTTACAAGCTTACACGAGTACATAGGTTACATAACCACATTGTAGTTATAATAAGTTATTCAAATCAATAATTCTCCATGATAAAATTTGTTTTCTTCTTAAGGTTTCTCAAAGTCACAATAATGTAATGATACATGTCACACTACTATGCACATAATAGTCCCTTTAGAGTTCTCATAATAATATATATGCGACTCTATTCTCACCTCTCACAAGATAGGTCATTCATCTTAATAATATTCAAACACAAAACATATCTTATCACATACACAAAGTATCATGTATCACATATCATACTTGTTAAAATTGTTATAGCATATTACACAACAATCACATTCATAATAAATTAGAAAAAACACTTCAATCATAGGTAGTTCACTATATAACTCACTCGACTTTGACACTTCTACACACCTTCAAATATAAGTCATAAACTAAACAATATATTATAATTATACATAATTTTCTTGTTATATTCATTATCAATTTGATGATCTTTATGGTTGACATATCAATTCCTAATTTCTTATGTTTCTTCATTACCTCTTACACTCATATAACCTACATAAAGTGTAAATGCAATATTTAGAGTTACTCTAGCCCAATCAATTGGTTCTTATCTCATTTGAAAACTAAGACAATAATCCAAAACTTTTATATTTACCTCAATATTTAATTTGATCATTTAGTATGCCTCAAATTAGGAAAAACATGAATTGGTCTAATCTTGATACCTCAACTTTTTCTCAGTAAAATGGTCATATTTTGTGAAAGGAGCCTTAATTTTTAGTCATTCCAAATCAATTGGTTAGCTAATATCTAGGGTTATATTTCTTATGAAGACACCTAGTGTTGATTCAATCCCCAAAATTTGCTTGGTGAGCTAAATTCACTTAATGATTTTTTCCCTCGAAACTACTTCTAATTTGCTACCCAAACTTTGCTAAGCAAATTTTGATTCACTCAATGAATCTCAATATGCAGAACATAACTATTTTTGTTTTTTTTTTTTTTTTGCATAATTCCTTAAGGGTCTTTAACACTCCAAAACACGCACTAAGTATGTAGAATCAAAATCTAACATAATCTTAATTGTTATTAAACACAAAATATGCAAATAAGTACGAATCCAATACAACTAAACATCAATTTACATAATTCAATCCAAGAACGCACGTGATGGGTTTAAAGTTGTTCAAAAGTAGTTATGATGGTGGCGTAAGGTGATCGTGATGATTTTTGATAGTGAAAGCAACACAAGTGGGAGAAAGAGGTTTGAGTCTATGGTAATGTTTGTGATAGTGACAACATCACGCCATAAGTTTAATAATGGTTACGCTCAAGCAGTTTGATGCAAGGTTGGTAAAAATAAATAAGGAAGAAAATAGATAAGTAGATCATCTTGCACCTTTTGTTTATACTTGCCTCAAGGCACCCCTTTGTCATTGCCTTTAACACCATGATCTCCACTCGTCTAACAATAACAACCCCACTACTAGACTTTACAATTTGGCCTAAGTATGATGATGATTAACATGCTAAGCATTTAAGGGAAATCCTAAAGTAAGGGTAATCTTAGGTTCTCACAAGATTAAATTATGATTTTGTAAATTAACATTTAAGCATTATAGTTAAGTAACAACGTCTATAGAGAGGGACAAATGTAATGGTAAAAAAATAGAGAAGTATTGGGTGTAATAAGTGAAAATCTCAAGATAGATGCATGTAATTTACTCTAATATTAACAATAACTTCATTAACAATGATATAGTACATTATAATATAAGCAAATCTTTAAGATAAACCATGATAAGATAATATACTATAATATTTATAATTTGAATATATTAAAATCCAATGATATGGTAAGATAATATGGTAATAATAATAAAAATATCAACAAAAATAATTATAATAGTAGCAAAGTCCTAGTCTTATGATTTATTTGTAACACTCAAAAGTTGGGGTGTTACATCACTTGTTACTAGCTTATATGTCTTTTAGCCACCAAGTTCTTTTTATCATTATATTTTGTTGCACAACCATATATTGGTGGATCTTTAGAGGTTGAATCATTATGAACTCAAAGGGTAAGAATGATAAGAAAAAGACAACAACATTGGTTGTAAAAAGAACATGTGGTGACATATCTAATAAAAATATCTCTCATAGGAACAACAATAATGGTAACAAAACCACCTACTTGTTGCCTCAATTGAATAAGATATCCATAAAAATTTATTATGCCTTGGGCACTAATGGGCTCCATAACCATACTTTCCATTACATGAAAGGTAATCAAAACCATGAGAAAACCTTTTTTTCCATAGCAAAGTCATGGCAACAATATGCAAAAATATTATTTCCATTATAAGTGACATCATTTGACAATTTTTTCTTTTCTTTTTCACTCATGTAGCAAGTCTTGTTGAGTTAATCCCACAACTTATGAATCATTCTCAACAATTTTATCTTTTGTTGGTTATTGTCCTTAAAAGAATGAGGGGAAAGCAAGCTTGAGTTGTTAAATATCTTATCATGCATTTGGTTTTATGAGTTATTCTTTTCATGATAAGAATAGAAATCACTTCAACAAAAAGGCATTTTAGGAGGACATTCATCTCTCTTTATATTCATTCAACGCTGATGACCATTTATTATAGTCTCCACCTCTTTGTTTTGATTCCTCCTACTATCTTTCTTACATGATACTTCACATTAGAAAAATGTGGTTGATATTCTATTTCAAGGTTTTCATGTAGTATGCTATTAACAAATCATTAGCATTGGTGTAAGTGTTGTCAAATAAATTTGAATGTCGGATGTTGGTCATCCATTCCTTCATAAGAAGAAAGGCTACCAATGTAAACATAAGAGCTTTTAGAGGTTGGGGATTTAAACAATTTTCAAAGAACTCCATTAAGTTTTGAATTGGGATCAATTAATTTTCTATTATTTATTATATCCACAAACCTTAAATGGTCCAAGTCATGGTAAATATTTTTCTAAGCTTTCTTTTTTTGTTTATTATAAGAAATAGGATTAACTAGTGTACCTTTTTCAAGCTTATTAGTAGAAACATATAAAATGTTTCCTTTCTCTTGACCTTTTAGTAGTAGCACTTTTGATGGTGTCCACTTTAAGTTTTCTCCCTTTATAGATGACTAGTCATTGTTTTAATTTTCTCCTTCTAGTACATGTTTGACTTATTTTAACAAATTTTGCATCATTTAACATTTTTGCTTTATTACTTTTAATGATTTCCAATTCATGGTTTTCACCAACTAGAGTTTTTTGTTGAAGATCAAGGCTTCAAGACTTAAATTTTGGTTTATTATATTATATCAACTATGTAAAGATGTGACATTGTATTGTTTGTTTAATAAAATAGGTTTGTGTGTATACATAACTCTTAGATAATTCAAAATTCTATTAATTACAAATTTGATAAAGCCTTTTAAGTATTTTAATCAATTACATAAGTTTGAAATCAATTATAAGAGTTAAAAGAACCTAGAATCAGTAGCTTGAGCTTATGTAATCGACTACATTTTGATTTAATTGATTACATGTTGTTTAGAAAAATTGAATTTCAAATTGTATTGATGTAATTAATTACACAATGAGAGTAATCAATCATATTGTCAATCCTGTTATTTTACTAAGAGAAAAATAATTCATTTAATCAATTATATAGTTTAAAATTCGTAATTGAATTATGTAATATGTTAAATCAATTTTGAAATTAGAAAATTCTCTATGAAAAGGCTTCCTATCAAACTAAAATGATACATAACAAAATTCAACTTTCAAATACATAAAAACTCTTTCAGATCAAAATTTTACTTTCAAATTCAAAAACTACCCTTTAGTTTTTCTAAGAAAGAGATCAAAGTGAAAGGAGAATTGATTTCATTCAAAGATTTATCAAAGAATAAAGTCAATAATCATCTAAGTGTATAAGATCAAATTCAATTTGGATATTTTGCACTTCTAAGGTATATTCTAATCAATTAACTTTCTTTTTAGATTATTTTTATCTTAAAGGGGTTCTAAGATTAAAATATAAGAAGTGAGTACTTTTTGTTAGTTTTTCTTGTAGGTTTCAAGAAAATGATATATAAAAATTGTGTATGCATAATATTTGTTTTACAAATTTTTATAGTGCAAGAAGGGTTTGACTAAGGTTATCCAGCTAATACTAGATGTAGATCTGGATTTTAGCTGAACTAGTATAAACCTTTGTATTAATATTTCTATCATTAACAAAGTTAAACAACTAACACAATTATTTTATTAACCATTCACTTGATTGAATTAAAAAATTTCACTAACAAAGTTAATCCACTTTGAATTGAAATACAATACTACCCATTAATTCAAAGTTTTCAAAAACACCACATTCAACATTCTCCTTAACTTCTTCAATCCCCTTTATTTATTTTAAATTAGCACCATAAGACTCCATTATTAGATTACGTTCTAATAGGAGATAACTCACAAATTTATTTAATGAGTACAACGTGCAAAAATAAAACAAGAAAAAAAAAACTAAAATTGTAATGTAAAAGTTGAATTACAAAGAGAAAAAACAATTAAGTATGAAGAGATCAATATAAAGTTCCCTTGAAACCTAAAACGAATATAGTTCTTGCATATATTTTAGTCCTTTAAAATGTTCTAGATCAACAAGTTATCAATGTTGGATAATAAAAGGTTTACTATCTTTAGTACTTGAATTTTTTTTCAAAATTTTGTTTTTAGTTCATAATCTAAAATTTGATTGATGAAAGTTCATAAACTATTTTTCTAATACCATTTTTAGATTTTATTATTAGGTAACAATATTAACTGATGATATAATAATGATATTTACAACTTAATAACTTATTATATTATTTAGAATTTTGATGGAGTAATCACACATAATTTTTTTTGGATAAATTATGTTTTTAATATCTTATTTGTTTAAAATAGTTGATTGCATAAAATTAGTTAATGAGGGATTAAAAATATAGTTACAAAAAAATTACACATGATTAATTCATTGGATTCCTTAATGATATGACAAATTATTGACCTACTCGTTAATATATTATTAATTTAACACTATTATTTAACAATATCAACTAAAAGTGATAACAGAAAAAGTTCAAAAACTTTTACCGAGCACAATTTATATTAAAAATAAAAACAAAAAATATTAAGAAAAATAAAGATAATAAAATAAAATAAAAATAACACTAGCTCAAATCATTCAACAATGACTTCCAACTCATATTCAATAGCCTTTACCACTGGTTCATTATAAATATAATGTATAACCTTTAGTATCAACACCTTTTAGCCCATGTTTCAACATTCAATGAAACCTAAATAATCCCCCCTCCCCAGAGAAACAAAGAAGTAAATAAATTATCTTTCTGTTTTCATTATTGTATAAGAATGATTTAAAGAACTTCACAAATGAGCAATACTTCTATATTAACCCATTAAAAAGTAAATAATTTTATGAGTTTATTTTTGTAGTTAAACACGAAATTCATAGATGTCACTTCAAAATTAAAGAGAACTTTGTTGTGGGTTTTTTTAGTGATTTTTTTAAAATGAGGATTTCTTGGTTGGGTTAGTGCCTAATGCACAACCATGGTTGCAAAATCCTAATTCATAACACAACAGTGGTTATTCCTTGTGAAACTACACTCTAAATTAGAAAAAAGAATTTAAACAACAAATGCAAGCAATAAAACATAATTTAAATTCCTAAAAATGAAATAAATCATGTGCACCAAAATAAAAAGGTCTTTCAACCTTCGCCACTATGGTGGCCACACCAGATTCAAAGGATGAAGCAATAAACCAGGTGTCGCTGAAGGTTCAAGTCCTGTCATGAATCTCTTGTTTCTCCTTTGCTACTGCTACATTTCTTTCTCCTTCTCAGTAGCTTATTCTCCATCCTCTCGCTCTACGTTCCTCTTGCTCTCTTTATTTTCTTTTTTTTAGATTTCTATTTGTTTTCTTAATAGTAGTCCATATAAGAATCATTTATGACTAGCAAAGAAAAAATTAATTTAAATGAGCGTTGAATGACTTCATTAAAAAAATGAGTGTTGAATGAGTATCATTGTAGTGCGAGTGTCCAAAGATCATTTCTACATTTTTATAGAACAATGTAACAAATTGAGAAGAGTATAGTATATTTTTATCCTACCAAGTACGATATAGTAAATTACCAAACATAGAATAATATCATCTTGTAAGATGCAATATCTTTATCATGTATTGAAATTTTCTTTGCTAGTTCTTTAAATAATTTATATTATTATTCATGCCAAACAAACTTTCGCAAGGTAATTGAGACTTGGTTTCTAGACCATGTCACGGTTGAGCCCTCTTTACTAATTTGATTTTCAATTCCTTTTATGGCATTTTTTTAATTCAATATACTAATTCTAACAATAAGGAAGTTTGTTGAAGTTTTTGTTTAGGTTCACGCCACACGGCTAACCAACTTGCTCATAAGATAACTATGTATCGACATATAAAAATCCGTTTGACCGAATCTGGAATTTATTTTTTATTCCAATTCAAAATATAAAATTTCAAAAGAAAAAGTGGAATACACAATAATAATGCAAGTCCGAATGACTTTCAATGATAGAGTACTGAAGGTAATTTTATTTTTATTTTTATTTTATCTGTAAAAATTGAAATGAAATACCAAAAAGTTTACAGTAATTCACACTTCTTGTTTAACAAATTGAATTAGACTCTCTTGATTATTCTTATTCTGTTAAGACGGGAAGATGTAATTATTGACTTAATTGCGAAATTGTTTATGTTGGGGTGGGTGGAGAAGTGGTAAAAAAGAATTCAGACAAATGTATATTATATTTTAGAAGCCTATTTTCTGGGACCATTGACTTGATCTCCTAGTATGAGCCAAAAACTAGTTACAATAAAAAATCAAAACCAAGTCATAATGTGCAATGAAGTCCTCTAATTATAATACCGGGTTAGCCTCTCTATCCTCTATATATTCAACAAAATTGAAGGCACTTTCAAGTCATTAGAAAGGCGAATTAGCACATAGATTCATCAAACAGGGGCGATCTGATACACACATAAGATTAATAACATGGGTCAGTTACATAATATGGTTATTCTTGTAGCAATTGCAGTTGCTGCAACAATACTAAATAGCACAGAAGCTGCAGAGTACACAGTAGGGAATAGCACTGGTTGGATAAGTTCTCCTCCTGGTGGTGCTTCATTCTATTCAGATTGGGCTTCCAATATCACGTTCAGAGAAGGCGACATCCTAGGTCAGTTCGAGTACCTTAATTCCTTCGTCTGGTTCTTGAATAAATTATTTTTAATTTATCTCAATAAATTGAATACTTGAACGTTTTTATTTTATAAAAATTTATAAAATAAGTATTTAATTAAGTTATTTAACTAAATGATTACTATAACATTCACATGAATCATTTTAAACTGAATACTTTGTTTCAGTTTTATTATATGAGTACTTAATAATTAAAGCCATATTTTTTTTTGTATACACACAATTTAAAAAAATTTAAATATATTTTTTATCTTTTAAATTTAATATATTTTTAATTTTAATCTCCAA
>JAMLFT010003757.1:0-21239 GCA_026544285.1 Pachyrhizus erosus | reverse complement strand
TATTATATTTATATAATTATTTTTAATTAATATTTTTTATAAAATAAATAAATAAATATATATAAAATAATTATAAATTTAACACACAAATATATACATGTAACCTTATATATTAAGTAATATATTTTATATTATTGAATTGATATAATTAATTTTATATAAATTTTATTGTTATTTAAAATAAATAAATAAAGATATATAAAATAATTATAATTTTAAATCAAATCAACTTAATAAACTAAATTGAATTATTTTTAAACTTGAATTGAATCGAATTAAATTAAATTCAGTTCAGTTTAATTCATTTTCACTTCTAATATACACTTGTTTTTTATCATATATTGTGTGGTGAATAACAAATGACAAATTTCATATATGATATAGATAATAGATAAGCAAATTATAATTATATTTTGTATGTTTTACACAAATTGTATGCATTATTATTATTATTTTAATTTTTATATTAACTTTTTTAATATTTTAAAATATTACATTTACATTAATATCTTTTTAATATTTAAAAATATTATATCAACGTTTTCTTATATATTATATTGATATCTTCTTTAAAAAAATGTTAGTATAAATTTTAAAATAAAATAAAAATATTAACTGTAGCTGGATTTTTTTTAAGAATATTAATATAATTTTTTTGTGATAGAGATAAGGTTTTGGTTTGGTCCCAAGATAACAAAACTTGGCATTGTGGTTGGGCATGATGGGAATCTTATAGATCCAACTTAAGCACTATGCTAGCTGCAAGATTTTGTCTTCATGTGCTCTTGCTAAACAACATCCTATATTTTTGTGTCAAGTTTCATACATCCCAGACTCGTCACACATACACCAGAAACGTTGGATTTTCAAGGTAGGGTTTTCTCCAGAATATAGAAGATGATGTCAGGTCAACTTGAGCATGAGCTAGAGTTGCACGTGCCGGCGTGTGAGGCATGGGATCTGTTTGGTACCCTTCGAATAGGAGAACTTGTTGGTCAAGAGCTGCCAGAATTGTTTCAAAAGGTGGAGCTAACTGAAGGAGATGGAGGGGTTGGGACTGTCCTCAAACTAACTTTTGCTCCAGGTCATATTTGTTAATGTATTCTTATGATCTTAGTTAGCCTAAAAAACAATCAAGTAATTTATGCCATCCATTGAAATTGAAATTAAAATTAAACACATTTGTTAGCTTTATTAAGATATGAAAATGTTGAGCTTTAATATCACACTGATTTGTTTTAGTCCAAGTTTAATTAGGTGTACCTGGGCCAGCTGGTTACAAAGAAAAGTTCACTAAGATTGATAATGAGAAGCGCATCAAAGAAACAGAAGTAGTTGAAGGAGGGTACTTGGAGTTAGGATTCACTCTATTTAGAGTTCGTTTTGAAGTGGTAGAGAAAGGTGAAGAATCGAGCATAATCAAATCTACAATCGAGTATCAAGTCAAGGAAGAGAACGCTGCCAATGCTAAACTTATTTCTATCCAGCCAGTGGCAACCATTGCTCAACATGCCAAAAATTACCTCATCAAAAACAAAGCTTCAAAACAAGCACCATAGTAATCATTTGGTCCCAAATAATGATAATAATAGTCACTAAACAAACCAATTCTCAGTTCTGTGACTTTGCCTAGTTCATGAATAAAAACACCAGCTTACACGCTTTGTTTCATCAATTCATATCACAATGTGTTCTTTTTCAGATATCTATGGTATGAAATGAGAATTGAGTGGTACCAAATACATTCTGTTGATCAGTACATTCATCAGTTTAATTATGTTCTTTATTTTTTTGTTTGATTTACAATCTAAAATCCAAAAAATTCAGAATTTCTTCTTTCTTCTCAAATCAAAAGAGTAATTAATTGCTTGTTAAGTTATTAAACCACAATCCTCATAGATAAAACAACTTTTACTTTCTCACTTTTTTTACTTGTATGACCAATGCATTTGATGTAATCCTAACAATATCTAGTTGTGCCTTAAATAGAATTATTTTTAAAAGAAAATATATGTGAAAAAAAAATATATCGATATAAGGAATAAAGTAGGCTTAAGATGTTGTTACTACAATTGAAGTTATTTATGTAAAATTTGATTAAATGAAAAAAACAATAAAAGTTCTGCATTATTTTTGTGTTGCTGGTTTATAGCAAAAGTTCTATATACAAAGGAGACCCACCTATACCGTAGTCCATACTAAGTAAGTCCTATGCAAAGTTTCATTGCAGGGAAGGTTGTGGAGCACAATTTCATAGGAGCTCGCCTTTCTCTGGGCATTATCATCAAGATTGTAATATTGTATATAGGAGAATGATTTAAGAAAATATTAATTTGAAAAGAACAAAGGTTGATTTACAAAGAAGAAAAGGAGGATAGTAAATAGGTATAAGAAATATTCATTTTTTGTAATTTAACCCTCCCGTGGAAACAAGTTAACTTGTCTTTTGGAGACACATTGATAAAAGATTATTCAGCAATGATTGAAGATCAAGAAAAAAGACTTTGAAGAAAATTTGGATCAATTTGAATCCAAGCCCATTCGACTCTTTGTTAAGCCTATTTTGGGCCAAAACCCTTATATATGTACATAAAGTGATTGAGCCTTGCGGTTTGACTCTTTCAGATAGGTATTTTGGATCTTGTATTTTGGCCAAGTAGAATAAGACTTTTGTATTATGCGCCCATGAATTTGTTTTTGGACCTTTAAAATTGGGTCTTGTACTCATGTGGGCCTAAAAGCCCAAGAGCCTACTCTCTTTGGGTTTTTGTTCACATGACATCACTTAACTTATTTAAGAAACTAGTTTAGTTTGACTTTGACATAGGATTTTTGTGTATAAATGATTCAAAAGTCAAATTTAAAGTAAATTCAACTCATAAATTGAATTTTGAAGTTCTTATGATTGTAAGAGTGATAATTTTTCCCTCCACACTCTATAAAATATTTTTCTTTGTTCCTTATCAAGATATTTTTTTTGTGGTGAAACTTTATCAATTCTTATCTTGAAGTTAGCTCCAAGTGACAAAATTCATTTCTAGTCTCAATCCACTTCTTGAAAGAATGAAAACATGAAAATTTAATAAATCTAAAAAGTTCAAGCAAGATTCTCCAAGAATGTTACATCACATATCAACGTGTCATGTAAAAACCACCGTAATCACTTAATAACCAAATTAATTATGATTTATTATTATAATAAACAACTCACTTTGTTTTTTTAAATAACTTTAAATATACTACCTAAATTTTAAGAATTTCCATAAATTTCATTCCAATAAAAATTCTTATAAATTACTTAAATCATAATATATTTTGTCCCTTTAATATGTCTTATCTTTTCTCTTACATATAAACATGAAAATATAAAATAATCCATAAAAAATAATTGTTTATAAAAAAAAAGCTCTCCAATTTTAAATAATTTAAAATTATATGTGATACGTTAAAATATCAAAATATTATTTTAATTTTAAACAATCCATGCAATATACGTGGCTAAGCAATTCTCATTAAAAATACATCAGGTCATGGACTGGATTGATCGACAAAATACAAATTGAGGCACTTTTTTAGAAAAATATTATTCGAGGGCTTAACTTGAAATAGCCTCTCAATTAGAGTATTTACTCTAGGCAAATCTTTTCCTTAAACAAATTTGTTCTGTTTACCTACTCTTACAATAACCAATGGTTATGATGGACCCAACTGTGTAAACAAGACTTTTTTGTGCTAATAAGTTGAACAACTAAATAGCGACCAACCACTGGTACTAATCCAGTTAACAATTAAAGTATTTACTTTCCCTAACGAAAAAAAATATAATTCATATTTAATTGAACGAAATTAGTCTATATGTGGTAAATGCGCACAAAGGGAGCAAGTATACATGAAGTCTCAAGGATATCACGTTCAACATATAACAGAGCTTCGTTATTGTTGTTGTCAACTTTTCCATTTAGACGAAATCTTTTAGAAAAATGGATTCACACTGGCATTGAATCTGATAAAATATTATTAAACATCCATAACCAAAACTAGATCCCTTGTAAACGTGGATGAGGTAACCTTTGATAAGTTTATTCTCAAATATTTTTAAGAAAATAATAAAAATAAAATAAAACGAACTTCTTTATAAATTATAACTTGTGATTTTTTTTTTATATAATTTGTTTAAAAAATGAGTTTTAACTTATACATAAATTAATTTTAACTTATAAAAAAATTTATCTTGTTATTTTTATTTTTTTAAAATATTTTTAGATAAACTTATTCAAATAGAATTTAGTTTAGGATAAAAAAAAAAAAAGAAATACAGTATATTCTTCGGAAATTGGAGGGAAGTACTCTGACATCCTTTCTCTGGTCATTTGCATGCATATGGGAGTGTAAAGAGAAATGGAACAGGTACATGTTTTAGGTAATATTTATACAGTTTTATTTTGAATTTATTTTTTCTTATCTTGTAAAAGGATATAACATAATTTTATAAAAGAAAAAATTAAGTGATACCCCATACTATGTATCCAACCATTTCCTTTTTCGGGGTTAAGTAAGATTTGTACTTAACATTGTTAGTTAAAGATGCTAATTAATTTCTTTTTAAGTTGTTGAATTGTTAATAATGTTGACAATTCACATAAGTGACATGGGCCGTGATATATGTACATTTGGATGCTTCTTATAAAAAAAACTATGAATCAACTAAATATCATGTGCATGGGATGTACATGATTGGTTAGTTGCTTCCTCTCATTATTTATAGTTAATTGTTTCCCCCTCAGGGAGTATCATAGGCATATGGTTCAATTCTAAAAAAATCGGATGCAATTATAAAAGCCCTTTGTTTGGTAAAAGGAAGATGAACTGTTGCAATGATAGTACTCAAGATTAGTTGGAGACTTCATTGTGTATAAAATTATGATTTGAATATAAAAAAAAAATAAAAATCAATTATGTATATAAAAAAAGACAATGATGCCAAAATTTCTGTTGCATTAGGATTTTGATGATTAGACTTAAATATGATTGAGAAACATTATGGTAATATAGATGTAAAGATGACGACTTGACGGTTTAGACCAATGGGTAGAGTATGAGATTGGGGATTTGATTGAATATTAAACAGCAAATTAAGTATGAATGGTATTGTAGTCAATATAATACCTCTACCTTTAGGAATTGTTGTGGATGTATAAGGAGGCATTGTTAAAGTTTTTGTTATTCTGACACCCACCTAATCTTAGAAATGTTGAGGGGTTCTTCAATTAATTTAAAACTAAAAGATATGTTGGACAAAAGAAAATGAAAATTTATTGTTTATTTAACATCATATATGCATAATCCTTTTCTAATTAGGACTTGACCGTCCATTGCTTTGCTTGTTATGATTGTTTGCTATGAAAATGGTGGAGGAATGAGCATACGTATGCAAAAATGTTGCACTTGCACTTGCACTTACCTAATAAGATTGAATAATAAGCAGCCACATCATTTTGGTTCTCTTTAGCTAAATTTCATCGATCCAAGGTAATCCCCTTTTAGTTTTCATTTTGTAATCTTTTTTACAATGTCTTTATGTATATGGACATTATTAAATGACGAGGGATGCGTGTGCGTCTCGCACGTACATATTTATATAATTAATCATAGCTAATATTATTTTAATTAATTTTAATCTTAATAATTTATTTAGATTGTACAGTTATGATGAGATTAATACTCGGTTAATGTAAGAAATGAAAAGTATAAATTTAGATCATACAAGTCTATATACTTAAATTATCAAGATTATAAGTTTGTGGGTGATTACATAATTATTTAAAACAACTGTGTGTATTTTTTTTGGTTTAATTATGTTTTTATTTTTTAAAATTTGAGATAAATTTAATTTTAATTTTTTAAATTTTAAAAATTTATTTTAATCTCTCAAATTTAAAAAAAAAATGTTTTTAGTCCCTCAAATTTACTATAATTAAAAATAATTTTAAAAAATTATTTTTGTTCCTTAAATTTAATGTTTAGGACTAAAACATATTTTTTTAAAAATTTAAGAAACTAAAATGATCTTTTAAAAATTTGGGAGACAAAAATCAAATTCACTCTAAATTTTAAGTACTAAAAATATAATTAAATCTTTTTTTTAATATATTCACAACTCATATAATGTAATGAAATAGATTTATATTTCCTATTTTTTAGAATAATGAACTGTTCTTATAAGAACAAGTGCACTCACTTTCTTTATATATATAAGACATAGTTTTAAAGAAAATAATAATCTTTAATATAAAATATTTTATAATTTTTATAAAAAAATTATTTTCCTTATGTGTTCCTATTGAATCTTATAGTATTTTGTTTTTTATTATTGAAATAAATTCTTTTATTAGTAATGTATTATAATTTAACGATGATTAATGAGTATAAAATTGATAGATTAATAATATTTTTTTTTTAAAAAAATCAATAAAATTAACTTAATTTATTATTTTTATCAATTTATGTAATTATTATTCAAAATATTTTATAAAAAAACTGGAGAGAATATATGATAATTTACTTATTTATTTTATCTGTAGGAATCAAATTCAAATAAGTTATACACATTTTTCAATTAACTAACTAGATTTTCTTAGTTATGGTACCTCAATTAAGAGTTTTTTGTTAGTTAATTCTTATATATATTTCTACATTCAAGCATGCTTTATATATTTATATTTATCTTAAGAAAATAATCTATATCCTAACAATATAAATAGTTTTTACAATCATCTAATTAAAATTTATTATGTATAATAAATTTATTAATTTTTATAAAAATAATTTTAAAATCATAACTACCATGAATTTTAATTGATTGATATATAATATAAAAACCTTTTACATCGGTAATGCATGAAAATTAAACCCTTTCATTTGAAATCTAATAAAATGTATTCACATTTTTAGTATAGAATTAGAGTTTAGGAAACATGCATTCTTAATATAAAGCTTTTATAATGATAACTAATAAAAAAAATATGAAGATAATTGTTATAAATGTTGATATATATATTTATAAATTTATACTAAACCTTCTTACGAAAGGATCTCTAATTAATTTAGCTACCAATACATTAGAATAACTAAGAAGTAGAACATAGAAAAATTATGAAGTAATTTGGAACCACCACGTTTTTATAGTTTTGATTTAATTGTATGAAATATTATTTATTTTTCTAATTTATGAAAATAATTAATAACACTTAATTATATGTTGTATAAAAATTAATAAATACTATGATTATCACCTAATAATTGCTCGTGAAACCTTACTTCTACATATATGTGATGAGAACTTAGACTATCTAAAAAATGTTTCGTAGTGATGGTTAGGTATTAGGTTTGTTCTCATATATAGATATACCATTTTATCTTTTGGAAATTAAAACGGTTAATATAAATATTATTGACTAATAATTATTAATAGTATGAGCACAATTATGAATGAGATTTTCGTTTAAGGATTGGGTTTTTAATTTGTCGTATGCTGGATGAAAATAAAAAGTGCGGCTTTGTTCTGATCCTTTGGAGCTTACAGGGAAGAAGGAATGAAAAGCTTTGGAATTCAATGATAGAGAAAGATGTTGGATTGATTGATTAACTTAGCAAAGTAGTGCTAAGGGAGTAGAGAGCAGCTCAAGGTTGAAGGGATAGCAGTTGCTTTATGGACCAAACCTCTTGCAAGTTTCATCAAATGTAATACTAATGCAGCTTTTTTTTAAGAGGAAGGCAAATCTGGACTTGGAAGTTGTTTAAGGGATGAGTTATTATAAATATATTAATAATAATAGATATATTATCATTAATCTTTATATTAGTATTTATATACTAATAAATTAATAATAATTTTTATTAATGTACTACTATTTGTATAAGCATATTTATATTTATATAATAGTATATTAATATTTACTAACTTATTTTATTAATTCATTAATTTATAAAAAATCTAATATATTGATAATTTAAAAAAAATTACATTATCATTCAATCATAAACCACAATATATGATAAATTAATGATTTTATAATAATTATCTTAAAAATTATGTCAACAGTTATTTATGATTGAATAATTTTATAAAATTGTTTTACATTATCAATATATCATCATTAAACTTTAATTTATATTTATGTATATTATTTTATAAATATATAATATAATATTGTTAGTATAAACTCATTAATACTAACAAATATATGATTCATATAAATCTATTTATTTAGTATTAATTTGTGTGTGTATTTTATGATTGTTTAAGTTATATACAATATAATGTTTATTTACATACGTGTTAAGTGTGACATCAACACCATACTTCATTTGTAGTGATAGAAAATTATAAGTGAAGTTGATTCTCGTTTTACAAATTATGAAATAATTAATTTGTATAAACAAATTATGAATTGGTTAGGAATGCATTAGGGATTTGTTGGGGTCCCACAGAGGGACTGTTTAATTTAGCGTACATTGTTGAGGTTTCAATTAAAAGAGGGTCGATAGTGGATATTTTCAGAGAGGGAGGTTTCTTCTCCATATGGGCAATGAAAAGTGAGCTTCAAACTTGCTAAACAGTTGCGACGTGGAAACCTACCCTCATTGGTAGTTTAAGTTTGTTGCTGATGTGTTGCCTCTCATTCTGGTGTAAATTACGTAGAAGGTGGCCATTCTTATACGTATGTGACTTCTTCTTGTTGGACAAGCTATCCAAGGTCACGTTGAAAATTTTCATATCCATCTTTGTTACGTACTTGCTATATATGAGCATTATGTCATCCAGTTAATGTTGACACTTGACCTGGCTACTTTCATTTTCGTCAATGCAAGATTATTAAGACAGAAAATTTAAGTACAAATTCAAACTAGAAAGGGAAAGAAGATAAGGAAGACAATAAGCTATTACTACACTTAGTTTAGACAACTTATATATGGTATAGATAGAAGATGGAATTACATGCATTCTCCTAAACACATTATTCATTTTGAAAAATTCATAATAATTGCTATAATCGTGAAACCTAATGCCTAACCATTTGGTTACATAACAGTAAAGCATTTCCATAGACTGTTAGTTGAAAATGAAAATTAATTAGTATGTCTAATCATGTTTACTTCCATCCTTCGAAAATAAACATTAAGGAGTGTCTTTCGATGCCCTTCATGGTCGTTATCTTTATGTATAATACAGGACAAACTTGGAATCTTCTATCATAGCATTGTAAACAAGTCTTGAAAGCATTTGTATTCCAAACATCGCCATGCTATATATAGCATTCCCCTCTATGGTAAATATCCAACTTCCAACAGAGTACCTAATAAGTTTTTATACTTTGATTCTCCACTTCATAACACTCGATCCAAGGTTTGAATTCTTTTGCTCTCTTTTGTTGTCATGGAAACCAACTGCACCCTGATTCAAACTAATTCTTATACTATTTAATTTCGAACATGTTTATGCAGTGTGAGTGATGATGGGGAGAACACCATACAGTGACGAAAGTGGTT
Source organism: Pachyrhizus erosus (assembly GCA_026544285.1). Classification (NCBI taxonomy): domain Eukaryota; kingdom Viridiplantae; phylum Streptophyta; class Magnoliopsida; order Fabales; family Fabaceae; genus Pachyrhizus; species Pachyrhizus erosus. The sequence goes on along the minus strand of JAMLFT010003757.1, from coordinate 11,690 downwards.
TGAAGAAAGGACCTTGGACCCCAGAAGAGGATAGAATATTGGTGGATTACATTCAGAATCATGGGCATGGGAGTTGGAGAGCACTTCCAAAACTAGGAAAATTCTCAAAGGAAGAAGAGCAACTCATCATCAATTTACATGCAGTTCTTGGGAATAAGTAAGTTACTATTCATTCTATTTCATTAGTGAATGGCAAGCTTAAAGTGATACTTAGAATGAAAGATCTCCACTTAGGCTTGGCCTATGTTCTGTTAATAATTTTCATAATACTGTATAATTGATCAAATGATTTTTTAATTTAGGTGGTCGGCTACAGCAGGTCATATGCCAGGTAGGACTGATAATGAAATTAAGAATTTCTGGAACACTCGTTTAAAGAAAAAGCTTCTGCAAATGGGGTTAGATCCAGTGACTCATCATCCAAGATCAGATCACCTTAATCTTCTATCCAGTCTCCAACAGTTGCTGGCAGCTAAAAACTTTGTCAGTAATTTCTCTAACATTGGGGACACTGATGCTCTAAGGCTGCAATCAGATGCCACACAACTAACCAAACTCCAATTGCTAGAGAACATACTTCAAGTCCTTGGGGCAAGTCCTATCTCAAACTTGGACCTACTCAATCCTTTTGGACCATCATCTTTACTAACAGATGGTTTTCTAAATGAAGTTTTAGGATTTAATCAGTCTAAGCTCCAAAACCTTTATAATGGTTCGACTGGTTTTCCTTCTCGAAATCAGCCAAATTTCCAAAGCGTTGAAGCCCCTCAGCAGCAGCAAGCTCTAGCCACTGGGTATCACCACATAAATGGAGGAAACAATAGTAGTTGCATGAAATCTGAAAAGGTTGATGAACAACTTGATGCTCTATATTCTTCTTCAACACCATTCAATTATCTTCCAAATCTAGTTTCAGCCTCACCTGATTGTTCCACTGTCAAGCAAATGGAAAACAAGGGAAACCCAAATGAGTGGTCTGACCCTTCTTCCACTTCAACCAACTTTAAAATGTGGGGAGATTTCATGTATGAGGAAGTAAGCGATGCTTATTGGAAAGATCTCATGGAGTAAGTAACCTTTAGGATTATTTTCCTTTTATTATTGCATTATTTGTTTATTTTTCTAGCTTCTCCACTTGTGCTTATTTTATTTTCTCCTACAAGTTATAATTGAACCTATTTATTTATGGCACGGCATATACTTATTTTTCTCTACCTATATTTGCAGCCAAGAGTCTAACCAGTAACCAGCCATAGTCGATTCCATTTGAAAAAGTAGATTTTTATAAATTTGTTTTGATACATATTAGTAGCAAAGATGTTTATTCAAACATTTAACGTGATTGTTTATTTAAGATTTAAATTTGAAATTATTAATTAAAACTATTTTTTATAAGTTATAAAGGTAAAGTTTTAAAAAGTTTATATTAAATACATAGATTTTTAAATCTGAAAAATAGATAAAATTTATCAATAAACGATTGGTACAAGTAGAATTGGAATTAATTTTTTTTTATAAAAAATTGACTTTAAATCTTATGAATGAAAAATATGTAATTAGATTTTGTAAGAGTAAAACCTAACGTATAACTAACTCATTTCTTATCTTTAATGAGAATTACATGTGCTCTAGTTGTCTATCTCATTTTTTCACTTGAAATTAACACCTCGGAACAAATTAATAAAACAGCACGCAGACTTTGAAACTTGAAGAATGGGCAAAAAAATGATTGAATACTAATTAAAGACGAGTAGATATGGAGACTAACACAAAATATGAAACTGTGAAAATGACCCATTTAATTTTGGATCAGAAAGAGTTCTTTAAATATAAAAAGGAGAAAAATTAAAGTCAAACTTCTCAAAACCTTAACGAAAACGTTGCCCAAACACCGATTTATTTGCAATAATTCTGTTGACACAGAGACTTAGAAAGTAGCATGCAAAATCTTTCTTATAACTTATTACTTTTAATCTACCATTTGGCAAAAAGATAAGCCTTTGTTATCCGTTAGGTAAGACGATTTCTACTTTTGATCTAATAAGCAAAGAAATAAAATTCATAAATTATGTTACTTCCTCCATTGCACAATGGAAGGATCACCCAAATTATATAAAAAGTTTAACATGCATGCACCATAAAAGATTTTACATCATTTATAATAAGACTTAATCATTATTATAAAAATTAATAAATTTATTGTATATAAAAATTTGTAATTTAGTAGTAGTATAAAAAAACTTTAAACAATCATTGCATATATTGTTTGGTTTTACATAAATTGTCAATGGCTATAATTTGTTTTTCTAAAAATATCATCACTATTTAATTAAACAATTACAAATACCGTCATTGCAATGGTATTCTGATTATTAATCATTATTTTAATGTTAAAAAAAAACAAGTACATATGTTAATACACAGAAGGTAGACACATTTTCTATTGAATGGACAGATAAGGGTAGACAATTTTAGTACATGCATGAAGAAATTAAATTCCATAAAAGTTTGTAAAGAGAAAGTAACCAAAGAAAAAATAAATCAGAGATACCAGAAACGTTGTCTAAAAGAGAAGGGTTACACTACATACATCAATCAAAATCGATATTATCGCTGCCAATTTTAGTTATTTAGATAAAAACAGCTTTGTCAATTTTGATTAAAAAACTGTACCAACAATATCTATCCAAGTCTTGTGTGATAAGAAATCCATTTACTAGAATGGTCAGAGTAAAGGCAGCCACAACTAACAGATGTTAAAGTGGAAATGTCAAATTCTATATTAAGGTAAATATACTGATAGAATTAGTTACAAGTTAAATCTACATTAAATGGAAAAGGGATGGAAATAACTCCCTCCGGGCTTCTTCCAAGTTCCAACAGCAATACAGTACATTAAATTATCATTATATTAGTATGTCATAGTGTCAAGTAAACGTCAGAACTGAAACATCAAACTTTCTGAACTTTCATTTGAATTTGTGATGACGTAAAAATACAATCCAACTTGCCACTTCTTTCATCAAATCTAGATAGGAAGGCAAGGGACGAAAAGAGATGGGAGAAAAAAGGAGGGGTCTGCATCTGCATCACATACAATTTGCTACTAACATGGAGAACCACAATCCAAAAGAAGCACTAGCAATCCTAAACAATATTACAAGCCTCGTGATTCCATAAAAATCCTATTCTGAGAAGCAAAAATCATAAAATCAAACACGTGCAAACAATTGAATGTTCAATGTACCTCCCATATCATAGTTGAATATTGTTCTATTTCTGGTTGCTAGCACCCTTTTTCTTGAGCAGGCTTCCGAACTTGCCAAGCAATGGCTTCTTCTTCTTCTTCAATTGTTGTTGTTTTGATGGTGGACTCCCACCCTCATCAATGTTCTCTGTTACAGCATTTCCATTTATCTTATCAAAACTCTCACCACCTTCTTCTATCTTTGAGTCAACTTCCTCTCCAAATGATTCAGGCTCTGCTTCTCTCTCTGGCGATAACTCCTTTTTCTCTATCTTGCAGCTCTCCCACATTTTAAATTCAACTTCTGCTGAATCATCTTTTTCTTTGCTCTCGTCCTTTTCTTTGCTCTCATTTTCCTTTAGTTTTCCACTCAGTTCCTCGGGTTTGGGAGATTCAATTTTTTCAGCCTTGTCATTTGACAGGATGCTTTCTTCCTGTATGTTTTGTTTGAGTTCCTCCTGATTCACTGAAAGCTGGACCTTTGAAATGTCGTCTCCTACATGTCCATTCTCTTCAGAAAATTCAACTACTTTAGGAAGCAAATCATAGTCCTTTTCACTGTCAGTAAGATCCCCATTTTCCTCAGTATGGTTTCTGGTTGTAGCTTCTTCCAGCAATTTAGATAGCTCCTCCACCTTCTTCATAGATTCAGCTTCCCTCATTTGGAGTTCATCATTTTCTTGAAACATACTCTGCAACTCATTTTCTTTATCCAATAAATTCTCTTTCAATTTCATGTTCTCAGCTGTTGCTTCCTTAAGAGCTTCCTGCAGTTGGATTGCCTCAGCCTCAACTTCCTTCAGATTTTCCTTCAACTGAGCTTCTTCCTCCCTGTTGGCATTAGCTTCTTCCTCAGTTTCTTTAAGCAAATAGAGCAATCTTTTTATTTCTCTTTCCAGGGACACCTTCTCTTCTTCATTTTTCTTTATGCAGCTGACTAGATGAAGCTCTCTCTGCTCCCACTCAGCCTTGGAGTTCTCAAAGGCACTCTTAGAATTTTCGATACTACATACAAGAACATCAATCTCATGTCGTGCCTCATCAAGCATGGACTCATATTTTTCATTAGTGGCTTTTAAGACTAATTTTAAATCTTCAATTTGGGTCTCATAGCTTTCACGTTCGGCTTGGATGTTTAGTAGATTTTCTTTGGCTTCTCTAGCTTCCGCAGATACTTCATGTAATGCAGAAGCTAAGCTTTCCATTGCCTTTTTACTCTTTTCTTCTTCATCCCTAGAATTCTCCAATTCACTGATAAGTTTGTTTTTCTCTTCTAACAAGGCTTGCACACTAGAAGCAGCAAGCTTTTCATCATTCAAAGCCTGGGCTTTCTCTTCCTTAACCTTCTCAAGTTCAGATTTCAGAGCCTCGACTTCCTTTGACTTTTCAAGACTTTCTTCCTTAGCCATACGAAGTTGGTATTCTGAATCCTCAACATCTGCCCTTTGTCTCCCAATTGTCATTTCTAATAACCCCACCTTCTCTTTAAGAGTAGCAACTTCATATTCTGCTTCATGCAACAAATCATTGTTTCCTTCTAGCTGTTTCATTACAGATTCCAAAGACTCTGATGCAGATCTCTCCAGTTTGTTCGCTTCTTTAATCCTCAATTCTAGTTCCTCAACCTTCTTATGCCACTCCTCTAGCAGGCTACGTGCATAAGATTCAGCCATCTTTGAAGCTTCAAGCTCCACATTAAGCTGTTCGATAAAAGTTTCTTTCTCTGACAACTTATCATCATAACCCTTTGCTTTTTCAAGTTCTTCCTTGAGAGCTTCTATCTCTGTTTTCAGTTTCAATATAACCTGATTTTCACTGGCCTCTGTTTCCAGTTTTGAATCTAGTAAGGCCTTCAATCGCATCAATTCAGCTGATAAAAACTCTGCTTTCTCTGCATGAATCTCGGCAATTTTAGTTGCATCATCAGCATGATTCAATGCCTGGTTCTTTGCATCATAAGTCATGGCAAGTTCTTGTTTAACCTGCTGAAGCTCCTGAGTGGTGGAGAGAAGAGCAGCCATGTCCAAAGCATGTTGGTTCCTCACACTTTCAATCTCCTTCTGCCATTCTTCTTCCTTCTTCTTCACAGTTTCAATTCCAGCCTGTTCCAACTCCACAGCTCGGAACCTCTCAATCTCAGAACTCTCCTCAGCCCGTTTTTGAGCCACCAATGCTTCCCTGAGTTTGTCATTTGCTTCCTCAGCCACTCTCTGTGCCTCTTTCAAGTCATCAATTGCTTTTAGCTTCTCCTTCTCAGCCTGAACAAGCTGCTCCTTTGCTTTCTTTAGGTCTTCTTGAGCAAGATTCAATTGGTTCTGCAACTCTGAACCCTTTGCAGCTCTTGGGGGTTGTTTCTGACAAAATCAAGGAATGTATAAACACAGATCAGAGTGCAGATACCTCTAAAAGGAAAGCAGGATTAAAAAAGCATTTCTATAAATCAACTATAAGTAATAACGAAAGGAATATTTCCAACAGTTTCCAATAAATACAGGACATCCCAGAATAAAGGTGTAAGAAGTCATGCATCCTCAAGCACTAACTGGCTGAGTAATGCATCCTCAAGCAAAAAGGTTTCGAGGCAACTTGAGATGTTAAGAAGTTCAAATGCTTCATCAAAAAATTGGAAATGAAAAAAAAAAAAATATATATATATATATATATATATAAGTTCAAGTGCAACCATTTGATAATATAGAACCATATGACTGAAATCTCAAATAAAGAGGGGACCTTAAGTGTAATCTGTAACTTACATCAGATAGAGTGGAGGCGGGTCTTGGTGATTTCCTCTCAACAGTGGGCTTCGAATTCACAGATCGTGGCGATCGTTCCACAGAAAGTCGCGAATTTTGCAAAGGTGACGGAGACTCAGATTCTGATTTGGATAATACTTTGGTAGCTTTACCGGCTCTAGGAGTTGCCATTGATCCTTTGTTGGAATTTTCAGATAGACTGGGTCTACCAAATTCATAATGACAATACCAGATCAATAATGCATTTAATGGAACATACAGTACAAGATAAAATAAGCAAAATGCTACAGTTGCATCCAATCAGATAAATGGATCTAAGCCATAAAAAGCAACTCTTGCAAATCAAGCATCCAGGATCATTATTCATAGCCAAGCCAAACTCATTAAACAGCAAGTGTAAATTAGGGCGATAACAGCAGATAGGGATGCAATCAATAATGTATAATAAGCCAGAACTACCATAATTGTACAAAATCAAGACTAAATATGAAGGTACTACGAAAAACAAGTGAAACCCAGTTTTGAATTGTAAGTGGAAAGTAGACAGGAAAAACACTGAAATTTCAACAGATGAACACATAAATATGAAAGGTAGAAAAAAAAATGGAGAAAATCCCATAATAGCAAGTCATAATTACCAGATCAAACCTCATCAAGCAGAAAGCAATCACAATTCACACAAAAAAAAAAGAGAGAGAGAGAGAGAGAGAGAGAGAAAGAAAGCAGTGCTGAAAACCGAAATCAGATCTTGACATGAGGGTGATAGTGAGACCTACAAAACTTGACTAACCTAGATTTTGAAGCCATGGTGGCGGAAGTTGTCTGAGGAAGAAGGAAACGCAAAACGGTGATGCGTTTGTAGAAATGGGAATGCTAAAGTTGTGACATTGTAGGAAGGAAGAAATAGAACAAATTATGGATCAGACTAAGTTGCAGAATTGAGATTTTTTTGATTTGATTGGTGTGAGGAGAAGATGGAGTTGGAGTTGGAGTTAGAGTTAGAGCAGGGGGAATTTACAGAGCAGAAGCCAAATAATTTGAGTTGGTTCTCCAGAGTGGCCACACACACTAACACTAATTCTCTCTCTTATTCATTTATTGTTAACCGTTTTTTCCTCTCTGGTCTCGTTTTCCTGATGTGTATATCTTCTGGTGCAATCATGAATGGACAAAAGTAACCCTATTATGGACTCTCTTTTTCCCAATCACTTAACTTTTTCAGAGGTAAAGTAAACAAACACCTCTCAACCATCTGAGGAGCCTCGTGGTAATTCATCCACTGAAAATTCATTCCACAAACACATTCTCTACGTCATTACAAAAAATCAAGTTTTCACTGTTTACATTTTTAGTTACCTTCTTCAAAATGTACTTCAACTTTAAATATTTATTAACTTTGCTTTTTCTTTTATATAAAACTAATATTGCTTTTTAAATTTCTAAGCTTTTACAAACCGTTCAAATTCTTCTTTAAATGTTCAATCATAACCACCTTTTTTAAAATGCTTTTAAATATGAGTGAATTACTATTTTGATTATTTAAATTGTAGGATGTTGTAGTTTTACTTTATGAAATTATTAAACTTTTTTATTTAAACATGAATCTGATTTTTCAAAAATAATATTCTTTTGTGTTTTATTTAAAAAAATTAATTTTAGTTTTTTCAAAAATATTATTTTTTAATATTAATTTCTAATATTAACTAATATTTTAATTTTAATCTATATTATTTTTTTAAATGGTTATGTGATAATGATTTTAATAGTTTACTATTCATTATATCGTTTATAAGACTAAAAGAATAATTAAAATCACACGTGTATTTTTTTTATTTAAATATTTTATAATTATAGAGATTGAAATAAATAAAAAATCATCTTTAAATGATTAAAATTAAAAAAAAATAATCATCAAAATTAAAAAAAAATTAAGAACTAAATTATATTTAAATCTAAAAATTTAAAATAATTCTTAAAATTGAAAAGTTAAATTAGTTTTTCCATTTACCTTCTATCGCTTGATGATATTAAACATGTTGATATAGTGTAAGAACATTTATATAGTTAAAACATTATTAAAGGGACAAAAATAGTAATTAAGATACATCTACAAACTCTAGGCGACAATAGTTTGGAAAATAAAAACAATAAACTATGATTTTGTTGTGGTTTTGAGAGGAATTGTGAACCAGCATACAAAGCCATGTGTAGAAAGCATTTCTGTCAAACAACAATAACAAAATTGTAAATTATTACTTATATGTTTTCTGGTCATTAACTCTTGAAATTAAAAAAGCACTTCAACTCGTTTTGATTGTGCAAATGGTCTTACAACCATCATCATTGCCTTTGTGATGTTCCTCTTGAAGTTTAATTATATAAGTTCACAAGTTCAAGGGACATTTTTAAATAGAAGAGGGAAAAAATTAACATTGAAAGAAAAAAAAAACATTGTGAAAATAATCCTTGTGACCAGTTTCTCACATGTAGGCCAATGTGAGACCGATCTAGATATTTTATTTTAGAATTATTTTATTAATTTATATTATATTTTACTAGTGAAAAGTAATTTTTTTTTAAGGTTAAATATATTTTTCGTTTTTAAAATTTTACTTTTAGTACTTAAAAAAATTAACCATACCTAGTTTTTATATTTTTGTTGCTGTTAATATTAGAGAGAAAGTTATTAAAAGGTCTCGATGAAACAAAGCAAGTACAAACTATTAGATGGACAAGTGAAAAAAATATTAGCTAGTAGGAGTTAAAAAAAAAATTATATTTTTTAGTTTTATAATTTGTTTTGTTTTTCAAATTTTCAGTAGGTCAGTCCTTTAATTGATCAATTCAGTATGTCAATACTCTTGAATAAATATGAGATTATTGTTAATATGATTTTTTAAATATTTATTATAGAAACTAATAAATTCATTAAACATATTTAAAATATAGTAATTTTGTATTTATTTTCCACATACTATTTATGTATCACTTAGGATGTTTACTTTTGTAGTTTTGATGGGGTGTTGTTTTCACTTGAATAAAGTCCAAAATGAAACGCACGTTTATGATTAATCTTGTAGTTAATGCTGGTTTTGTAGTGGGATGTGTTGAGTAACGTAAAGAAGTAGTTGGTTTAAGCAAATGGTGCAATAAAGAAATTTAGTTTAATAGCAATGAAGTTGGCAATTGATGGATCAACTTTGGTATTGTAGTTTAAGAAGCTGACTAGCAACCTACAATCCATTTATCTTGTGGATGTGGCAAAACTCATTCCAATTTCTTATTTTAAAAATTAGGTATAACTTTCAACTGAATTTCTGATGCCAACTTCTCTTAATTCTAAACCTCAACTTTTTCATACTAATTATTTTTGGATCAAAACTCCAATTCAATTTGTCACTTTCTCCAAACTTTTCTTCTTCTCCATTCACAGACCCTTAATAAGTTTCAATACTCACAATTTATCTTTTACCGTTAACCTTTCTTATTTCTTAATAATTAGATACTAAAAATTTTACTTCAATAAACTTACCTTATTTTACAAATGTTTCTTCTTGTTGCTAATATGATAATTATTTCGTTAGAAAGAAAGTACTTTTTAAGTGTGTCGGTGATGATTCCAATAATATGTTTCATTTAAAGAAAATTTATCGCCATATTAAGTCAAATGTCTTAATTTAAAGTTATCAACTATATGTTTTTTTTACTTAATTGTTATTTTATACACTATTGTCTATTTGGATATTTCAATGTCTTAAATATTTTTATTTAATTGCTATTTTATACAAGGACGGTGATAAATATACACCTTATTTAAAATAGAAAAAGTAATGAAGTAAATAAATAATAAATGTCATAAATAATATGATGAAAAAAAAATTTGTTGTTTATATAATAATTTGTGTAACAATTTTTATTTTAAAAAATAAAATAAAAAATATGAGATGTAATTATGGGATGTATAATTCATATAAACTATTTAATTAATAATATTTTTTCATTTATTTTTTTCTATCACATCATTTATTATATTTTGTATTTCTCTCTTTTAATTGAAAAATTTGTTATACAAATATCATTTTTCTTACAAATGTGATGGAGAGAGATTAAAAGAAAAAATATTATTATATGAATAATAAAATTTTATTTTTTTATAAAGAAACGCTAATAATATATCCTATAACACATTTTATCAATGATTAAATTTATTAAAAATTATAAAATCATGAAATGTTTGTTAAATAAAAAGTAAAATTCATAAAGATTTGTGAATTTTAATAAATTTTAATTAATAATGATGTAATAAAAAGTGTATTTTTTTTTTAATTTAGTAGAAACATTATAAAATAGTTCAACCAAATTCATCCTTAAAGTGAGATTGAGATGTTGTTGGTATTCTTATTTATAGATTATCAAAGTCAATGAAATTTAACATAAAGTAATCTAGTTAAGGAGAAGGATCTTCCTAAATCATTAATGATTGAGATTGATAAATTCCAATTGTAGGTAAAAAAAAAAATAAACACAACTATTTGTTTTCTCCAAATACAATCATAAAAGACAATTCTTAATTCATGTTTGTTAACTTTATAATCATGCCTATAATAAATGCATTTTTATAGGGAAGATGACAAACCTTATTTAAAAAATATTAAAATTTTCATCTCACAACATTTGTGTTAAAACCCTTTATTCTACATAACATTAAAATCATTAAAGATTGTCAAAAAGTTTCATTTTCTCTATATAATTGAAATCATCAAAAGAGATAAAAAAAATATTTATAAATATGTTCTTGACATTTTTATATAATAATTATATTTATAAATTTTCTAGAAAAGCATAACTTATTCATTCTAAATGCAACATATTATAATTTTAGAGTTCCCCCGATCACATTATGAACATAATTACATCTACATCATGTTTATTTGCATAACATTTTCTTAATATTAAGATTTTGGAAATCTCTACAACTACACCATAATCACAACATAAAACCTTGAGAGTGACCAAAGAAAAAAAAAACAACATTAATTTTTTTAAAAAAAGAGTATTTATAATATAACATATTTTAAAAAAAAACGTACACGGTACACTATATATATAATTTTGTGTATTTGTTGTCTCTGGAGACTAAGCAGATGGAGATCCATGTTAGAATTTAAAGCTTATTATTTTTTAAGTCTCTAAATTTATAAAAACATTTGTTTTTTATTTTAAATTTTTTATATTTATAGTTGTTTAATAAAAATTCAAAATAAGGATCAAAAAATAAAAATATTAATCACTAAAAACAAATTTAAAAACTAAAAAAAAATAAAAATTTAGAAATAAAAAATATAATTATCCTTTCAATAATTTACGCAGTAGGCATGCATATGTGCCCATTTTGAATGCAACTTCGGAGTTGCTTATTTAAGAAAAAAAAAAAAAAAAAAAAGTCTTGGTCAACTGAGAATTATGTAAAGATTAATTTTTAAGAATATAAAAAATGATTATACTTCGGTTGATGCCTGAGATTTTATAGCAAATCTGAAAGAATGACAGCACCCATTAGCTAACAGCTCGTTTTGTTGAATATTTTACTTAACAGGTTGTTTTTTAGACCTGTTTCATGGTGATAGTTCGTATTATATTTTAAAATTATAAAATTTTTATTTTAATTTATGTATATTAAATATATT
>JAMLFT010003756.1:0-21243 GCA_026544285.1 Pachyrhizus erosus | reverse complement strand
ATTTATAACCTTCCAACCTTCCTTCCTATCTTACTCCCTCCGATGTGGGACTTGGGATTGAGCCACAAATTAACAAAAACCTCCTCTCTTAGTCTCTTTATCAAACATTATTATCTCTACTTGTGGCAATGACAATGACGAAGAAGGGGTAATGCGATGACAAATTGCAATTCTGAGGTGTTCGTAGTAGGTAAGCAAGGGATGGAGGTGTGTGGTTGTCACTAGTGTGTGACGAAGAAGGTTCTCGAAAGCACCCAATTAGTGTTTACGATGCATGGTTATTCACAAGATTTTTTTTACGTTGAGTTGTTTGAATCTGAAACTGACTTAATCTAAAACTAAACGTTGCGAAGATAGTATTCACATTCATGTTCACATTCGTGTCACATTCTTGACCAAATACTTGGTTCTTTATTTGATTGTCATTCATATTTATTTTGAATATTGATATGAAATTAGAATTGGATTGTCGAATCGAAGGAGCAATGCATGATTGAGGATGCACCGGCAACAAGAAATCCATGTTGTTGGAACCATTGCATATCCACCAAAGTCGTTCCACCATGAAGATTGAAAGGGAAAAATTTTATGTGATGAATGCACGATTACTTCTAAAAAAATTGTGAGATCTAACAGACTAAATTAAAAGAAAAATACGGTGCATGATGAACCTCTTATAAAGATGATCTACCTTAAAATTTATTGTCTTCTTTAAAGATTAAAGTTTTATTGTCTTCACATATATTTTTAAATGCGTTATTTATCTTTTAAGTTTAAAGTAAGATAAAATATTAGCAATATGATGAAAGTACGTGTAAAGAAAATATTTGCACCATGTCAACTGTTCACAATTTTGATGTTTGGATTTAATTGTTGAATAACCATTTGCCTCAGATTAAAAATTCTCATTAAACCATTAGACTATACAAGGCATTTTTGTTAATACATACCTAAATTCATATCAATCCTCTAAAATCAGTCTAATGATAAGAATTTGATTAATTTACACAGTTTTAAATTATTAAAACTAGAAGACATTGGCAATATAAATTTAAATCCAAATCAACTCATTATGATCGGCTTTAATACAAGAACTAATTCTGACATTATTGCTGTCATTGAAAAAAAATTGAACCCAAATAAATCACTTTTCCTTTTCTAATTTACAAAATAGCCTGCGTTATTTATTACGAATTATTTCAATAATAAATAAGATAAGTGCGGCAAGGCTAGCGAGAAGGAAGATGCACCAAATTGCCTTCCTGAAATAAAATCAAAGAGGAAAATCTTAGCAAACATATATAAAATGGGGGAAAAAATCAGGTGCGGTATGGTAGGTATTTTTAATGTTAAAATTGAGATTTCACTGCCCTAATTCGTGCTGACCTTTCAAACTTATTTTTATTGTCCAAGTATAGATAAGTAAAATTCTAATTTTAATTAGAGAATATCATTAAAAATTAACAGCTATAATACTGTAATTAAATTCAATCCTAATTAAATTCTAAATTTAATGTTGGAAGCAATAGAAGAAAAATTCACCAACTTCTCCTTGAACACAATGGCGCTGCTGCAGTAGCCATAAATCGACGCGATGGAACTTGAAAAACAACCTCATTCTTTGATGCAAGTTGAGGATCTTCAACCTTCACATTCTGAAATTCGGCTTGTGCACCACACTCAACTCTTTTCTCACCATTAAGTTTTGATTTACCAATGGCTCTCGCTTTAGGAGGACACGAGTTTGTGGGGCACCCTCCTAAACAATTGCAATCATTTAGGATGCGTATGTTAGTGAGAAAAGTAGACTGGATTGAAATAGAAAAAAAAAAATTAAAGAATTTAATTGAAGAAAAATAAAATAAAATAAATAAAAAGATGAATAAAAAAAAAATATTAGTGAGTCTCATCTTATTTTTATTTTATTTCCATCCATTCAAGCAATTACCATTATTTTCACTCTCTCCCTCGTGTTTCCATGCATCCTATAAAAAATAGAAAACAAATTATATAAAAACATTGAACATTAAAGAGGGGGAGTTTTATATCTAAAAAAAGTTGTACGTGGAAGAGCACAACCTCTTATGTTAAAAAACGTATCTTACTAGTATGATTTTACTTTCAATCAAGCCAATGACAAGTTACAAGAAATTGTGACACATAATGTAATGAAACACAAGCTCTAAACCTTTTTCTGTGGCCACAGACGAAGGTGTGTGATGATCATTGATAATTTTTTCTGACTCTCGGATACCCATCAATTTGCAGGTGGATGCCTGCAAATCTGCAAACAATTTTAATTTATAAGTAGAAATAATTGGCATAGCGTTAAAAAGAAAGTGGGGGCAAAAGAACATGTATTAAGGTTAATTAGTGTTAGAAGCGAAAACATTTTGATGGAGACTCTTCTGGCTAGATTTTTCGAATTTTAATAACTTTTCAAAGCAAAATTAGTTAAACTGCCGAAGGGGTGTGAAAAGGTGAATGTATTTAAAAGAAATTAATTCATCCATACATCAAAATCAATGTTTAAACTTGAAACTTGTTTTAATTTCTCAGAATACCTTCTGATCCGGTAAGGAAAGACTACTATTTTAAATTATAATTTCATTTATCATATATAATAAATTTGTTAATTTTTATAATATTTTTAAAATCTTGCCAATCACAATTTTCATCTAATTAATTGAGAGTGTATATTAAGGAAATTCGTATCTCTTTCACTCAAACCAACCCGTGTTATTATCTTATTATATTCTTTTAAAGTAGAAAAATTAATTATTTATTTAGAGTGCATTATATTTTATTTTATTAAACTTGAAGAATAAATATATTAATATTTTATCATTTAAAAAAGAATTAAGTAAATTATACTAACTTCTCCTGTGATTTTATCAAAATTCTTTTAATATTATGCTGTTTTTTTAATCCTACACTAATCATTTTTACTTATTTAAAAAAACATTACATGTATATCTTACAAGAGATGTTGCTTTAAACAATAGAAAAATAACGAGTTGTATCCAATCTCAAGAAACTAAGAAGATCGTTAATGTAATTTACTTATAAGTATTTTTTTATTTCATGAATACCTTGGAGAGACATTAGTTATGGAAGAGTTTATTATTTCATGTTTCTAGCACACAAGTTCTTCGTACTGTTCAAAAAGTAAAATATTGATAATATTTATTAAGTTTATATCGTATTAAATATTTTCTTTTTATTATTGTATTAAAAAATTTATTTTTTATTAAATATGTAGTAGTTTTTTAAGAAAAAAGCTCTGCATTGATAGTATGAAAATTATTTATGATAAATTTGTTAAAATTTAAAATAATTATCTTAAAATCATATTAATAATAATTTTTATTAAATAAAATTATTAAATTAATATATATCATTAGTGCATAATTATTAAATTCTTTTTTATATAAATCTTTAAGTTAGTTTAAGATATACCACATTATGATAATAGTTTTTATCTATTAATTTTTTGCACATGATCACCCTTCTTGCCTATAGGTTAGCAGTTTGAAAAAGTAATTTACGAACTTAAAATTTATTTTAGAGGAGAAAAAAAATTGCAAGCGGCATGCAAATAAAAATATTGCTTTACACAATAATATTATATTACATTAAATTATATGCAATTCTTACTCCATTGGTCACAACAAGTACCAATAAAATAAACCAAGATAAATAAATGGTTGAATCCCTTAAATAAATTATCAGGCTTCAACTCCTACCTTTATGTATGAAAAAGACTACTAAAAATGAAAAAAAAAAAAAAAAACACCTCGATATTTTCTACAATTTAAGTGAGGTGAATTGAATTAAGATTTTAAAAGTTTTGATATAAGGTCTTGTAAATTTTAGAAAACTATATAAGAATGCAAAGGAAGTTTTTTTAAAGATTTTTTATAATCTTGTAATTTGAATTTTAATAAATTTGTATTGTAAAATTTTATAAGATTTTAAAACTAAAATTAATCTTTATTAGTTAAAAACATCCAAAAATAAAAATAAAAAAATAATTTAAAAATTAAATAAATTGGTCATGGCAATGTGATCACTAGAGCAGCCTTGACATTTTCAAGATTAGTACCGCCAATAGAAAAATTGGTCAATAACAGGACCTATATCTTGCTGTTGAAAGAGGTAATAATTTGAAATCAAGTCAAGTACTCCGAAATTTTTTTTCAGGAACTTTGTATAAGCAATCATCTGGATTTGTTATCTAACAATACATAGGGTCAGCCTGATTTCCCAGCCCAAATATTCAAAGCAAAAACTAATGAAGACACAAAATTCTTCATACGATAACGAATGAAACTGCACTATACTTAATAACAGATAAACAAGATTTATTCACACATGTGTACATACAACAAAGCCTCATGCAACTTCACTTCAAGAGGCTAAAAACATAAAGGATTCCTCATGTATGAAATAAAAAATTAAAAAAAAAATGTCATGTATCACTCCAATTATCATCATCTTCACCATCATCACTTGCAACAACCTGAAAGGTTCTCCATTAAGTATACTAATTAGATATAAAACGCAACCACAAACACAGTAGGGGGAAACAGTAATAGATAACAAAACAAGAGTGACCAATACCTGACGGATTGCATTTGCCTTCTCCAAAATTGCTGTAACTTTGACGTTTGCAGTGGGACCAGTGGCATCATTTGACTTTCCTGTAACTGTGGGCCTAAGGTTGAAGGCCTGAACCAACAAATAAAAGACAACACAATGCAAAAGTTAACTACAGTAAACATGATTACTTTATTTTACAGCTTAATTTTGCAAGATCATGTTCTGGATTGATAAGGTCTAGATTCCAATGTCAATTTTTGTCATTAATTTGTCATTTGGAGGACTAATTTGATGGGAAAATTTTAAGTATTTAATGACCATTTTGATTTATTTATAATGAAGGACAAACTTGACGACACTTATATCTATGGAGGACCAAAATGTTTATCTACCCTTAAATAAATGAGATTATAGCATGACTACGTACTTTTGTTCTGATTTGATATAGGAAATCTTCTCTTTCATCTGTCTCCTTTCCCATTCTCAACTGGTTTGCTTCTTTCTGATCCTTCAACTTCTGCTGATCCAGCTGCAGGAATCGTTGAATGAGATGAACACATTGTTAGATTCCAATATTCACCATGGTTGCATAAATAGTGTTTAAGAGAAAGGTAAGACCAAATGTTACCTTGTCCTTCAATTTATATATAATATTGTCATAAGATTCGTGACCATCGTGATTAATTTGTATTTGCTCAACCTGAGCGAGCCTATGCTGCTGGAAGATAGTAGAATCTGGAAGACTGTGATCATCAATATGTTCAGCATATTCAAACATACAATGCTGTGTCCCATTTGTCAAATCCAACTGTGGTTTTGAGACTCGCCATTGTGTTGGAGGAAGAGGAGGAGGAGGTGGTGGTTGTGTAGGCTCTGCATGACTGTCGGACATAACAGCATTATTAAATTTGGAATGCTTTTTACTTTCTTTCTCAAGTGCAGGATTAACATTATCATAACTTGGAAAATCAAGTAAAGGCCCAGATAGAGAATGTTCCACACCATTTGTAGTACATGCACCATGTCCACTTTTTACATTGGTATCATCATAGGACACGGATTCAGTTGATGACCTTCTTCGGGGAGAATCATGAACCCCTTGGTCACTGCTTTCAGGAATTTCATCAGATTCCCACTGATCAGAATTATAGTCAGAGCGAGGGCTTCTACAATCATCTGATATGTACGGAGATGATCTACAGAAAGTGTCATCATCATCAGAGTGAGAAATTGAACCATCCAGAGGAATGGAAGCTTCAGGGACCAACTGGAAAGAAGGAAACATATCCTTTATGCTTTCATAACGATTATTGTCATCAGGAAATTTCAGTTTTAGTTTGGAGGTCTCTAGTCCACTGACAGGATGGAAGGATATTTTCATATGTTCAAGCGGAGGCGAAGGAGGAAGTGACTTTATAGGATATCCAGAACCAACTTTCTCTTTGAAGGTTTTTGTCTCAGGAAGTGACTGGCCTACAATGCCATTTTGTCCACTCTGCTCCAATATAACAGATTTCAGAGAATTATAATGTTCAGATTTTTCATCAAAAGAAACTTTCCGCTGAAAGCTATTTATTAATAATCTACGACTAAGTCCAAACACACGTGATGAGTTTTCGCCATTTCCATGGTTGGGTTCAGTACTGTCCTTTGTGTCAGGGACCAAAGGGAGAACACTTCCAAGTGCAATTACCCTGATTTCCCCTATACTGTTCCTCTCAGTTTGACCAGATCCTTTAATCAGCTGAGAATTGCCAGTGGTCTTTTCAGAGATAGAAGCCTGGTCATCATTATGGCCTGATGTTAAGAATCTAGAACTTGGTTCCATTAGAATCTGTTCATCAACCTCTTCTAATGATTCCTGTTCCTCTTTATAACCATTGCTCTTTTGCTTTGAATTACGATGTGAACCACCATCTGTTTCACTTTTTGTGCTCAAAGACCCTTGGCTTAAAGAAGCTGACTTGTTAAAGTCAGGAGGTTTTGATGGCTCAAGTCCTAATAATCCACCATTAGTCCAGAACCTGACTGAATGATCAGCCAAAGAATCTCTATGAGGCTCTTCATATTTGCAGATATTGTTGTTGATCTTATCTGCTTCCTCATCTGGTAAATTAGAGATTTTGGAACCAGAAAATGAAAAATCAGTCTCAATTGGTGCTGATACAGTATCATTAACAGTAGAAGAACTAATGTAGGTATCAGTGCATACTGAGTGATCCAAAACAGAATTTTCACTTGTGTGAGGAACCTGCTCACAGGCAGGAGTCTTGGAGGGATGAGAATCAACTATATTCTTGGCTATTTCTTTGCTAGCAGAAACATCTGATGGACTCACAGGTGCTAAATTAGAAGCATGTGGCTCTGATGTGAGAGGAGGAGTTTCTTGCAATAAATTGGGCAAATTCCCAAACATTTCTTTGTTTAAAGAAACAGTATTTGTGGTCATTTCTTCACCATAAGGAACATCTGATGGACTCACAGGTCCCAAATTTGATGCATGTATCTCTAATGTGAGAGGAGTTTCTTGCAATGAGTCAGGCAAATTCTCGAAGATTTTTTTGTTGAAGCAAACAGTGTCTCTGGTAATTTCTTCACTATAAGGAACATCTGATGGACTCCCAGGTCCCAAATTAGATGCATGTGGCTCTGATGTGAGAGGAGGAATTTCTTGCAATGAGTCAGGCAAATTCCCAAACGTTTCTTTGTTGAAGCTGTCTCTGGTCATATCATCACTATAAGGAACATCTGAAGGACTCACAGGTCCCAAATTAGATGCATGTGGCTCTGATGTGACAGGAGGATTATCTTGCAGTGAGTACGGAAAATCCCTGCATGTTTCTTTGTTTAAGGAAGCAGTGTCTCTGGTCAAATTTTCACTACCAAGTACATCAGTTGGACTTACAGATCCCAGATTAGATGCATTTGCCTTTGATACAAGATCAAGAACATGATTTTCTTGCAGTGAATCAGCTAAATGCCCTGTTTCTTTATTTAAGGGAACAGTATATTCAGTCTGGGAAACAACATCAGATAAATTATTGTCCAATAAATTAGGAGGAGCTTCAGTAACTCCATTTTCAATCATTCCATGACAGACATGTGAAGATAACTGCTGCACCTCTCGTTTTGTTATATAATCAATATCATTTTCAGATTCTGATTCAATGGTGTTGAGAGCATCCACGTAACTATCAGGTTCACTATCAATATCATCAGTTTGAATCCTGTTGGGGACTGGTTTCAGGTTGCTTTCTTCATTAAATAGGACATGATTGTAGTCAATGTTTGTTGCAGTGGCAACAACCGCATTCACATGCATATCTGACTCATGCTTTTCCACAAGCCTCTCTGGAGTTTTATCTCTATCACATGTTTGACTCTTAGATTCCACTATCTCTTCCTTTTCATCCCAAGTAACACCAGATGAACTAGAGGCAACATGCTTTTCCAATGAATCATGTGAAATATTATTGTCTATATGATGAGATACTGATGGCAGAGTATCAGTTTTCTGTGTCAATCTTGTAGAGGATGGTTCTTTATAATCTGGCTCATAAGATTGCATAGAATTACTTGGATGGAAAACACATTGAATGTAGCCAGCACCAGATTTTGAATCAAAAGAATTTGAATAATGTTCCAGATCTGATTTCATTGTCATATCTTTGGTGGAGGTTGTTTGTGAGGAGGAAATTCGCCCATTGATGTCAGAAGAAATAGATTGCAGTCTGGGTAGTCAATACAATATGTAAGTGTTGATTTTGAACAGATAACAATTATGCCAATATTAATTATGCAATATACATATATAGATGTAATACCTGCCACTACTGCTATGCCTCTGTTCATCCCTCAAAATCTCTCCATTCCTTCGCGACCTTTTCTTCTGTCCAACATTTTTTGTATAAGCACAATTGTTTGCAAAGAAATCAACACATGCATATGATGGGAAAGAAACTGGGTTAAAAAAAATCTTCCCACTGAAATGCGAAGATCATTATAGTACCTTGCTTTTATGAGATTTCCTTGCTTTTTCAGTCTTCTCAGAGTATGATTCGTCTGCATCTGCAGATATTCTTTTAAAGAAGGTTGGATCTGAATATCTCCTGAAACAAGATCCTGGGCCACCAGTATCGAATCTGATTGACACATGAAACATTTCATTAACCAGCACAGGACACTTAATTTAAGAAGGATTAGTTGACAGTACTCTACTTTTTCAAAGCTAGAAAGAGACAGGAAATAGGACAGGTACAATATCCAGGGATACCAGTCCAATTTGAAAAGACTAATTTTCTATGATATAGACCTTGGAAATTACTCTAAGCTGTAATCCCTAACTAGTCTTGCTATTCTCAAACAGAAAGACAAAACAGAGGAAGGAAATTTAACATACTTATCAAGCAAGTGTACATGCGGAGGGTCACGACATTCTTCATATGAATCCATAATAAAGTGAGGCAAGTCATTGTAAATGAAATGATTTTGAGCAGGTTTTATGCGTGGATGCCATTCACAACCTGAAAGGAGACTGCTTTTCATTAAGGACTCCTATAATTCTTGAACATTGAAACCATGATCAATAAATAATGTAGTATTCCATATTTTAAAATAAATATATAAATATATGCTACCTAAAAAGTGCATAACTCTAGCTTAATGCCACTTGACTACAATCAGGTTAAAAATAATCCGAGATAAACACTACTGTCAAAACTATATGCATTTATGAGTTTGAGTTTTAGCATTTTTCACAGATCAGCTTCTATGCCAAACAAATCACAATGCACACACAAGATTTGATATATGTCATACATAATCTTCATTATATGTAATAGTAAATCATGATCATATTCAACAATGATGAGCCCCCATTTCATCAAAATACCTTGACTTGATGAATATATTGAAGACATGGATACTCGACCAACCTTGGTATTTCCAATTTCCTTTTTAAGAGCTTGAATGCTAACAAAGATCTATATTTTAACTATGGCACAACCAAAAACAAATGAAATTTCTCAGAGCAATTTCCCTTTGATAAATGCAAAAGAGAGAGCAAAACCTGATTAAAGTGGATATCACAAACCATGTAAAGAAATAGAAAGAAAATACATTGAAAACAACCTAACTTCAATATGATTCAGCTGCCTGATCAGCACAATACAAGACAAACAAATGAAAGCCCTTCACATTACTTCATTGACTCAAATTCTAGTATGTCCATTAAATTTTAGAGATGATTGGTATATCAAAAGATTCTACTCAAAGAAACAAGTTTATGAAGTTTGTGATATAATCAAATATTTAACAAGGGAATCATCAAAAGCTACTCTATTTGATTCACTTGGGACATAAATATGTTTATATCACAACTTATAAAACAGTAATGAGTTGAATTCTGTGACATTAGCTAGGATGTATTAATTTAAAACATTACCTTTTTCTTTGTCCAAATTTTATTTTAACATATATTTTGCAGGGCACAGGTTCAAATCTTAGAAATAGCCTCCTGACCACATTAGGCCCCCCTTTATATAATTTGGGAGAAGATTATATTTTGTGGTTTTTAAAATTTCCTTCAAATAAAATTTGGTAAAGATACACACCCCTTTAAGCAAAATACAATAACTCTATCTCTCTAAAGCAATAACGTGCAGAAATGAAATTAACATATTCTAAATCGATAAACATAATATTTCCAGTAAATCCATACATAGAATGAGATCATTGCCTAAAAAAATCATACCAGCTGTGTAAGCTAAATGTATGTGACTTGTTTGTGCCAATACAGCCTTCTCCAAGGCAGGTAGTGAAGCTTCAATGTTTTGAACTCGAACCATCAATCTATGACTCCTGGAAGCTGTTGTCATTACTTGGTCCTGCAGACCATGAAAAACCTCTGCTGCAAAACTACATTTTCAAAAAAGTTTCATCGTTTAAGAACATCAGTACAAATAACAGAAGGAAAATTAGAACTGCTTAGTCAAATTGCATTCATCACATGAATATTAAACAAGGTTTCAACAAGTATAGAGTAAATGTAACAATTATCAGTAACTGTTTAATATTTACCCCAGATAATGAAGCACATGCCAAACACATTAACAGATAGTGAAATAGGATGAAAGTACACAGTGGGCATTGGAGAGATTAAATTAAATCCAACACAAGAAATCATTATTTATTTTAAAATTATAATTTTTAATGATTTATTATAAGAAATATGCAAACATAATGTAGGATATTTTCCAAAACAATGAGCACAGACCTTGTTAAGCTTTACATCAAGCAAAACTAACAATAATCACTAGCTACTTAAGCACTACTTCTCCCACAAGAACAACTTGTCCAGATGGGGTTCAGCAAGGATAAGGTTTTGAAGAAAGAACACACAAGATCCTACATTCGTTCTGTTCTATCAAAATCAAAATATATAACCAAATTGCTTGGAGTTCCAACTTTGCTCACAGGCTCCACAAATACAAGAACTTAAACTTTAACTCTTCTACAACCATAGCCCAATTTCATTGAAACTTAAATAAAAATATACTCAGTTTTTGAATTGTAAATCAGATCAAAATAAGGAGTAAGACAGAGGGGAGGAAGGTGGCATATATCAGTAATGGAGGTCCAAAAACTAGAAAAATTCCACAATGGCATTCAGATTAGCCATATTCCTTCTACTATGGACTATATCTACAGTTGTTTAGCAGGAGCATGACGTGGTAATAGTTTAGTTAAAAAAGAAAACCTATAGAAGGAATGGAAGAAACAATCAAGAGTCAGCTCACAAAGTTAGAGCAAGAAAGCATTTTTAGACAAATTCATTCCTCGAAAACATTGCACTTCGTGAACCACCCAAGGTCTAAGAGAGGAAATGGATTAGAGTGATTATCCAAAGAGCAACCAAGGTCGAGCTGTACACAACCTATAAGAGTCTACACAAAGCTTAACCAAAGTCAAAGAGTATTTTGTCTCCTTATCAATTGAAACTAGGCCCAAAAACCGAAAATAAAAAACAGACCTCAATTCCAACGGCTAAGTATCTTTCCTCCTAAACAAAAACCCAGTCTTAATCTGTTACAACTAAAACCAACATTCTCAGCAACCCCCAACCTTCAACCCCATTAAAGCCTCGAAACTACAGAAATTAACCAACTCCATTTCCCAAACAACTCCCATAAGCATAAAAATTGCAAATTGCACCTATTTAAACAAACCCAAATGAAAAAAAAAAAAAATGATATTGAAAGAAAGCATACTCGGCAAGATCACCAAGTTGCCTCAAGATCCCAACAAGACCAGCCACAGCCACACCATCCAACACAGCTTTAGGGTCCTCTCTGCTTGTCTCTCTGTACAACTCGGGCTGCCCCAAACCGAACTCATTCCTCACCTGCAACCTCACCAGAGGCATCTTCCTCCCACTCAAACAGTAAATACCCAAAACCCAGTTCTTTTTGACCCTCCTATTTACCTCCTTCCAGCTGATAACTCTTCTGCTGAAACCAATGAATGTGCGTGTGGGACGAGAAGCATTAAATGAACGAATTAAGAGAGAGAGAAATAAAAAAAAAAAAAAGAGAGAGAGAGATTATAGTATTTTTAAAGAGAGTTTTTAGGTAGGTGTGTGGATTGAAGCAGCTGAACTGCCAAAGAGAAGCGACGAAGAGTGAGAAAGCAGGTTAAGTGTACGGATCGGTGAGGTAAGGGAGAAGAAGGACATTGCCAACTCTGCAAGCCATTCTTGAACGGAAATCATTGTCTGAGAAAACATGGGTGGAATTTAAAAATACCAAACTACCCTTTGCCTTTGATTTAATGCCTTGCGTGTCCGGAAAGTGTTGTGTGTTGTAATGACCGGTTTGGGTCTGTGAAGTGTGACCAAACTGTTGCTTTCTGTGGCTCCGAACCTTCGACGTGGGTACCACAAACTTTTTGAGGTTTGGTCATAATGGTAAAACGCAAAGGGACCCTAACGCTAGACATGAATCGGAACATGTTCAATTTTGTTTCTGAAATTTTATAGGGGTCAACTTGTCAAATGAAAAAATAAATTGAGAATAGGGAGAAGTATAATTCTACGTATGTGGATAATGCAAGATAGTGATGTTTATGAACGCAAAAATACGGTGCTTCGGGGTGACAATTACGGATGGAATGGTTTCTGATGTTTCAATTTCAAGGATTTAATGCTAAGATCTACAATTTGTTTTATGTGGTGGCATATATACATGTATAGCTAGATAGAATGCTAGAGCCTAAATTAGTTCATGGATTTAATGCTAAGATCTAAATTTGTTTTATGTGTTGTGTGTGTATAGCTAGAATGCTAGAGTCTTAATTAGTTAAAAGATATTGAAAATGTTGCATGAAAAATATTATATTGGAAAATTGATTGATTTCAAGGGTAGTACGTACCTAGATAGCCATTCATAAATGAATTATAAGAAAGCAGTTGAAGTCATTTACTTGAGCTGCTAAGTAATGGCGACTGCGTGTTAGACTCTGTAATCTTTTCTGCTTGCTAATTAATTCGGTACTAATAAAGAGAGAGAGAGAGAGAGAGAGACAGTAATGGCATAGCAATGGCTACTGAAATCTAAGTCCGAAATTGGTAATTTCGTCAGAAAAAAAAATAATTAAAAGAAACGGGAAATAGAAAGTGATAGAAAGAGATTTGTCATTAATAACAGTAAGGGGCAAATAAATTCATATGTTTTTTTGCCATACATCATAAATGTAGACAAGGGAAGTTTTTTCTTTCTGGAGTTGTTAAGCTAAAGTGTCCAGCGAATAATTTGTAATCTACGTTTTCCAAAATCTGACTGAAGTATCTCCTAATATAACGTAATTTTAAATGTATGACGTAATACACGCAAAAGTAGATATTATGGTATAAGATGTATCTGAGAGGAAAATGGTTAACAAAAAAGTACAGAATCATGATAAGCTATATTTTGTGAGGCTTTAATTCAACATTGTAGTCAAAGTATGCATTCTAAAAAATAAAAGCACGATTCGTTAAGCAGTTAACATTAACAGTACTACTAGGAAGCAAAAACAATAACTTACAGCCATTCTCACCAAATTTTCGAGGAATAAAATATGATTAACCGTCTCTTTCGCTGAGTCCGTAAGAGTTGACAAACAAATCTAGAGGTTAAACGTTTGGTGAAAGGTTTGACTTGGAACAGTTATCTAGAATCTTTAGTTGGCTTTCACTTCACCCAAAACAAATGGAGTACTAGTCCCATTTATCTATTTGATCCGTTTCATTCTAGTAATTTATTACTATTACTACCAAAATTATCATCATATACTATTATTTTCGGGTCATTGTAGTAACACTCTGAAATCTTCGAGAGAGCCACGTTTTCTTAATCTGTGTTTCCTTTCCCAGTTTCAACCAATACACGTATTATATACTAAAGACTTTTTTAACTTATGATTATATTCTTAATCCGAGTATAAAATCTTTAAACAACTATAGTAATAATAATAATAAATTCATTATTAGCAATAACATGCTCAAATTTATTATGAATAATTAAATTCATATGATTTGATAAAAATATAAAATAAAAACTTTCACATTGATGATTTATTTGAATCAATTTTACAGTTTAAATACAAAAATAAAAAATTGCATCAATATGACAAAGAGTGTAAACCATTATCATTCAGTATCGAATATTTATTTAGAACATGAGCATTTTAAACAAATTTAAAATGGCGATAGCGATACTCATGTTGTGGTTAATTATGATTTTGTATATGAGTCAACATTATTATATAGTAACATAATTCTAACAAAGTGCCACAACGGCACTCTTCTGCCAAATCCAATGCTGCCATTAGCTGCGTAGTGGAAAGTTCACGCTGTTGCGTCACAATAATCAATGTAGACAGGCAATGCCCATAATTAGTCCTTCAATTTGTTTAGCTTTCACAATATTCAAAAGGATAGAATAGAACTTATATTTTAATTACTTTGTTAATTTATCATAAATCAGTTGTTCAAGTTATTGGATTATGAAAAAAAGTAAGTGAAGGCAAATATAATAATGCGTGGCAGGCTACATAAGTAAAGCCAAGGTGTTAACATGTCTTTAGGCATCTTTGGCCATAATTAAAGGGTCCATGACTGTTTAATGGAATTAATTATCTATTCACCCAAATGAGCTACATTTTTCTCTGGGTATGAATTAATTAGTTGGAATCTTTCTCTGGGTATGAATTAAATAGATGGAAAGACTTCAATTTTCCATATTCCTTTTTTTTCTGTTTTTCTGGGTTTTTTTTTTCTTTCTGGTTTTTTAATTAATGTGTCATTACTTTATTGTTTATTTTCGTTTAAATATATAGTACATAGAAAGTAAGATGATTGTGCTGTCTCGTTTCTTTACTAAGTATACGTATCCCAAACAAGAATGATATTTATTAATTCAAACGGCCAGTTCGATGGGTTAGTTTCCTTTTTCATATGCCAATTTTAAAACATGTCAAGCTGTAAATACTTAGGTATGCTTAACTCTTCCTTAACACGGGGTAGAAAAATTAAAAGAAAAACGGTAAATCTATCAATTCTACTCAATTTATTCTTTCATGAGTCGTATATTATATTTATTTAAATATTTTTTTTTTAATCTCAATTATATGTATTATAAAAAGGTTTTTTAAGAAGACAAAAATTAAATATAATATCTTCAACCAACTGTCCTTTGCTATTTTGGACACCCCACGCTCACAAACTTTGAAAATCCCTTTGCAATCGAATTTTATAAATATTGAAAATAACTCTGTCGTAGGTATCAAGGCTTCAAGAAATCATATGACATATCATTAGTAAAACAAGATGAGACATTTCATTTCTTGATTTTGTTTGCTAGTTTGTGTCTTCAACTAGGATTCGAAGTCAAGTCTCTTAAAAGTTTGATTTTTTAAAATAAATAAATGAAAAATTAATTAAAAAGGCAGACAGAGATAACAGTTTCACATGATATCCACGTGAGCTACTTACACATCCCACAAATAAAGATAAGGGCAATGAAGTGATTGGATCAGGGTACCTGTGCTCACCAATTCTCTATAATATACTGAAGCTATATAGATCATGCCAATGAAATAAATTAATATGAAGGCTTCCAAAGATAATTCTATATTATGTCTTGATAAAATTAAGAAAAATTAACCGCTAAGAGTTATATCACAAACCTGCCATTTATTCTAGAGTTTGGTTAGCTTCCAAGGTATGGTAGGTAGATTCAATCACAAAGGAAAGAGGATTTTCTGCTAACTTCCATTCTGATTTCTCCAAATTCTTCTATCAATCTGTTTCCATCATACTTTCCACCATCGATCGATGAATAATACCTCACCAAGCAGGAGATATCGGAATTCATTCTTTCTAAGTTATTAGTTATTAATTCGTGACTTTTGCATCCAAGAACACAGTAAATAGAGTTATTTCAAAATTTATTACAGTATAACTTCTTCAAGTTGTGATGTACATGTAAGAGTAGGCGAAACTAGAGGATGGACCAAATAAGAAGTGCTATATTTAATCAATTAATGTTGCAAATTATATCTAATATTGTCAGGAAGAAAAGAAATGCAAGATAAATCTCTATTGTGACGTATGAGACTATGACTACTCTCCAATTTTTAGTTGTAATATTCATTAATATGCAGGTATTAGTTAAGTGATAATCTAATTATATATAATTCATAGAAGACTCGTCAAACTTATGGATACTTTATCCTTTAAAATCTCACCTTGAGAGGCACCGCCATCACAGATTTATTAAATACAAAAACTATTAAACCAACTCTTGCAAGAGTATATACAAATTGATGTGGTATGGGAAACTAACTTTCTCAATATTGCCTCTCTTAGGTGGTTAAAGGTCAATAAACGCTCTAAATGGATGTTAACACAAAGCTTAGTAATTTGCAATTAATCCAACCATGTTACAACTTAGACAAAGTAGTTAAAATATTTTATAGGCATTTAAACATAAACTAGCAAGTCTTAAAATCAGGGTGGTGGTGGAGGATTTATATAGATTGCAAATGTCTTGGTATAAACCTATGCGATTAATAAAAATGGAAAAATACATAAAACTACTTGTTATTATTTTATACAAAAATATTTGAAGGTGAAATTCTGCATATCTTATTTTTTTAAAAAAAATCCAACTTTTATTTGGTTTTCTTAGTAGCAAAAGGTGAAATTCAAATATTAAATTTTTTATTAAAAAATAAATATTAAAAGATGAAACTCAAATGTAAGAAGAAAATGCTATAAACTACCAAATCTTTCTCTATGGCCCTTGTGAGTTATTGATATATTTTGTTTGTAGTTAAGTCTATGATTTTGGTTCATGTATGCATGATCTCACATTCATGTATACATCTTACTTTGTACATACATGATCAATCAAGAAGAATGATTTGTTTTTATAAATAATATGGTACCAAAATTTTGCAATGATTTCTCGCTACTAACTCCATTGAAGTAATGGCTAATCAAAGGTAGCTTTTCTAATTTTGTCACTAATTCATGAAACCCCTTCTTCCTCCAAGTAAATGTAAGTTTGTCTCAAGTGCTTATTTTTTCTCCATTAAATGGTAGAAAGTATCATTCAAATATGGGCTAGAGTAATAAAATTAGTTGTTTTCTCCTAGAACAAATTGAATATTGTCTATGGTAATATTCTTGTTCCATACTTCAGTTGTTGTCCAATTCAATCTATGCATTTGGGGCTTGGGAAAGGTGTAATGTGATGGTTCTTGCATGGATTTGTTGTTTGATTTAGGACTTGATGTTGCAATCCATCAAAGAGGACATTTTCCAAATCTTTTATCTGCTAGAGGACGTCTCTCCTATGCATCAAGATACACCATTTGTCATTGAGTATCCAATGAAATGGAATTCTTAAAGGATGAATTAGATAATTTCAAGTTTGTTTACAGTTGTAAATGTTTGATTCCTTGTAGTTGTGATGTTATACAATTGTTTCAAACATATTAAATGTAATGTATATTTTATGTTTGAAATGAAACGTCTTAATTAAGTCACATGGATATTTCGTCAAATGTTTAGAATTATCTAGATTTTTTGTCACATATTAATTTTATAAGATATGAATATATACAAAGTGTAGAAAATTGTAAAAAAAAGCATTTTTTACCACATTTGGATAGTGAGTGATATATCAATAATTGATGTAAATTTATTGCATGTGTTTTTTCTTTAAATTAAAATTTTAGCTTCCAATACTTATTTGGACATAAATTTGGATACTTTTCATTTTTCAAAGCTACTTTTTTATTTTTCATATTTTTTTTTATTAATTTTTAGTAGGATTGATGAGTGTCTTATATGAATCTACCAATAGGAATATAAAGATAAGAGGTTGTATATGGCAAAAATAAGTGGAATGCATCTTGAGATTATGAGCTTAAATATGACAATAGGATGAAAAAATAAAAGACTTAAATTTTGAGACATGCTAACTAAGATATGCAATGACTCTATGTTATGATATTTTGGATATAAAAAGAAAATTAAATTTATGTTTTAATGTAATGATTTATGCAAGAAAGTATTTAAACCTTTGTATAACTGATAGAGAGAATCTTGGAGATAGTACCTTGTTTTAAGGAGTAACAAGTGGCTTATGGAACTTTTATATATGTTAGATAATGAGACTAAGTGTTGGTGGATAGGTATAAGTGATAAAATAATATTTTAGAAATTACTTTATAGTGAGAAAACTTTAAGGTGATGTTTTTAGAAAAGCATGTCCTAAGTAGTGGTGGGTCACAAGAGAAAATTAGGAATGCACAATGAAAATGCAACAAATGAAAGGGGAAGAATATAAACATCACCAATATGAGAAACAAAAAAAAAAACACAATGGTAAGCATAAGAGAACGCAAATGTCAAAGAACTCTAAGATTAAGGGATGTCCTAAGCTTGGTAAAAAACATAAGGAAGTGTGTTTGTTTAGGCTAAAATTATACTATCAATGTGAGATCTCGAGGCATCTTATGAGAAACTATCCTAGCTTGAGGAAAAAAATGATTATTCCAACACTTTTAGCTGCAGTTTGCCCTTTCATATTCAGTATTAAAAAGTCTTATGAGAATAATGAACCATCCTAGATATGTCTTCCCAAATATGGTTTTGAATTTGCATTCCATTGTCATTACTAAAGGTGTCAAAGTCCATCAATCCATTATGATACTATTTGTCCCTTTTGACCTTGAATCTTGCCTTTGTTAGCTAGTGCGATTAGTTTGATGCATCTTAACCTCTATAACGATTGGATCTGTATACATTAAAAGTAAGAAAACCAAAAAAAATCTTTAAGTTGTTTCTTTTTTTGCTTTTTAAAACCCTTATCTTGAAAACATTTTTCAAAACTTAATAGATATTTGGTGAGAAATTAACTAGTGAATTGTAGAAGTTTTAGAGCTTAAATGTTAAATAAAAAAATTAAAAAATAACCAAACATGTCCTAAGAATTTTATATTACAATTGTAAATGTATGATTTTGTTTATTATTTCATTTGCAAGAAGTTGTTCTTGTTAAGAAAAATTTTACTTTCGTCTCAATACAATCTACTATTATTGATGAATATATGAAATTGAATTTTTATTTGTAATATGTACCTTTTATTTATAGTTAGTTAAAAAGTTTTTTTTATTGTTATTTCATTTTATTATACTTAAAATCATTTACTTATTTCTGGTATGCTCTCATATCTTTTTAAAAATTGTTTCTTATCTTATTCTTGATTTTTTTGTTAATTTCTATCATTTAATTATTTATTTTCAAGATAATAATAGTGAGTTAGGTAATTCATATAATAGGCTAAGTAACGTATAAATAAGGTTGACCCATTCTATAAGTCGAGCTAATTAATTAAAAATATGGGTCAAATTTTTTTAGACAATTACTATTTGCACTTCCCCTTTTCACTAATATATTCCTCTTTTAATCCTCCAAAAATATCCTAAAAATTTTACTCCATTGTCATCCTCCATAAGTTTTTCTTTGAAGACATCATTGAAGAAGACTTTATCACCATTGAACACATTATGTTGTGTCGACGATGAACACAATCATCATCCTTAATGAATATAATATCTTTTGAAAGTGACAATAACAACGTCCTTATCACTAAAGCGTTGTTTATGATGTTACTGGCCCTTATAGTCTCATCTTCTTTGTTGGAGGCTTCAAGCCACACACATTAGTATTTCGTGTAAATTTATGTACCTCATCTACAATTTAACTGCAATATCGCACCTTTTATGCTTCATTAATGAAAATTTTTGCACTAGTATCAACACAATATAACATGTTCAATAGTGATGGAGAAGTCTTTATCTAAACATAAAAGACTTATGGAGAGTAACTAAGGGAATGTATTTTGGAATTAAAATTCAAAAAAAGAATGAATTAGTAAAAAAGGAAAGTGAAATTAACAATTATCATTTTTTAAATTTAAGACCCATGAATTGATCTAGTCCACATAATTTTTGTGAATTTTTCTTTATGTGGGTCTTTTAATCTTATGAGTCTTTTAACTATAACTCATATATAGGTTAAGACTAAGTGAGATAGATGAATCATTTTGATGACTCTAATTAAATTAGTTCAAAAAATAATGTAAAAATATTTTTAAAAAAGCGAAGACAAAAAATGAAAATACATTAATATAGTAAAATTAAAAATAAAAGTACATTAATATAGTGAAGTTAAAAATAAAAGTACATTAATATAGTGAAGTTAAAAATGAAAGTTCTAAACTAACTACAAATTATAAGTCAAATGAAGTAACTTATAATTTATAAGATATGAGTTAGTGAAATAAATTTATTTATCAAAATATTTTAATTTAATCAAATAATATAATTTAAGAAGCTAAACTCATTCATAATAGATCTTGTATGTATTCTTGTTTTATTGATTATATTTTATTATTCTATATTTGTTATGTCAATTATTTATTTTATAACTACAAGTTTTAGGCAAAATACAAATTACTTTCATGCAAATTTAAATATACAAGGTCTAAATATACTTATATTGAAACATAAGAAAAATAATTAATATTACTAGAAATAAATCAATTATTGTCCACTAATTAAATTAAATTTGATACTATATTTAAATTGATTTAACTAAAATTACATTATTATTTTACAATCAAAGTAGATAATATTTTTTGTTTGAAATACAATTCAAATTAAGGATAAGAGTAGGACAAGATCAATACTGATAATAGTTACTCGCTACTTGCTTTGAATGGTTACCTGCCTTGTGTCCTGTTATTGGCGCGCATGTTTGTTAGTAGATACGTACGAATAATTTTAATATTTATGGGTGTCCATGAATATTTTAAAAAAAAATATATATTTAAAAATACTTTTATTATAATTTTTATTTATTCTAATATTTTATTTTAAAAAATAATTTTAAATTTTAAATTTTAAAATATTTAAAAATAATTATTATAATATCCATTTGTTCATTTTTTTAGTAAAATAAAGAGAATAGAAATAATGTAATATTACTTTTGACTACTTTAAATAAAAAATTAAACTTAAAATTGAAG
>JAMLFT010003755.1:0-21245 GCA_026544285.1 Pachyrhizus erosus | reverse complement strand
ATTTTAAATGAAAATATTAGATCTAGAGTTCAATTGGATAAAAATAAAAGATATAAAACATAGAAAAATTTAAGATTGTACCAAAATTACAAATTTTTAAAATAAAAAAACTAAATATCTTTATTTTAAAATGAAGAGACTAAAATTATAAATTGAAAAAAATAGAAAAAATAAAGTTATATTTAAGCCTAATTTTATATATGAAGTTATACATAAATTCTATTGTATTTAGATAAATTTGCTATTGAAATATAAAGAAATAAAAGTTATGTTTGACAAAATTAATTGAAAAGTTACTTGTAAGTTAAAAAGTTAGTTGAAAATTGAAAGTTATTAAACTAGCTTATTAAGTTATAAGAATTTGATAAAATATATATTGAGATAGCTAAATATAAAATAACAAAATTTTATATATTTATATGATATTTTTATATAAATAATTTAATATTAAAATATTAAAAATAGACTAATTATTTAACAATATTAATATCTTGAAATATAAGTTGAAATAATAAAATAAATACTATAAATCATATAATGGTTAAAATAGTAGTGTAATATGAAAATATCTAAAATATAATAATTAAAATAAAATAAATTTATTATCTATTGTTATTAATATCTTACATAATAAAAAGATATAAAATGAGAAAATCCTATCTTATCTTATGTAACAAATAATAAAATCCTATTTTATGAGTAAAAAGGAAAAAAATAATATAATAAAATCTTATCTTATATAAAAAAATAAAAAAGAAATATAATAATTATTTAAAGATAAAAAAAAGAATAAATATAAAAAATTAAAAATTAAAAGTTAATGTTTTAAAAAATAATTGCAAAAAATATTAAAAGTTACTAAAATAATTTGTTTACTAAATATTCAAACAAACATTTCAACCTATAAAAAATTTAGAAGCAAAATAGAATATTTTACCAAGCATAATCAAAATTAACCTAATCAAAATATTTAATTTTAATTTTTGTTTTTATTTATTCAATTTTTAATTTTTCATGACTTACATTAGGTCTACTTTGTATATATAAATTACAACATACAATTTAAAAAGTAAGGTTCTAATATTACTCATTCTCTCAATTAGTTTAATATTTATATTATTTTTTAACAAAATATTTATATTTGTTTGTCTCTTTTAAGTGTGACTTTCATTCATAATCATTTATTAAACAAACTTTCTCTCACTTTTCTTATCTTTACGTGACTTTTTTTTTATATTTTAATTTAATTTTAAATTATAAAATTATAAAAAAAGATTTACTCTTGTATTATAAATTTAAATGTAAATTTATAAAACTATAATAATCATTTTGACTTCTTAGTTCTTCATTATAGAGAAGTCAAATCCAAAAAAATTATAATTAAAAAAGAAAAATATTTTGTTCAATAAAAAAATTAAAACAAACACAATCATCTGAATAATATATTTCACATAGTATTATAATATTTTGTGATTCTTTTGTAATAAATATCCAGCTAAGGTATATATGAGGCTATGAAAATTAGGATAAGAGATATTAAAAAAATATTGATAACTATATTTTATAAAGATAATAAAAAATAAATAAACTTCATCCTACACGATACATAATAGAATACATGATTAACCAAAATAAGAAGAAAAAAAAAAAAACCCAATTTCTGCAATTTTTGAGTTTTGTTTGGTGAAACTAAACCTCAGCCCTTAGGTAGGTTTAAGTAGCGGTGGAGCGAAAGTTTAAGTAGTGGGACGAACGAGAGCGGCTTATGCGTTGCTATTGATCGCCTTTCTTTTCACAACTGCTCATTCCCATTACTTTCAAACATACATACATACCTACTGCCACTGCTTCCTCTCTCCATCAAACAAACAAGTTTAGTCACTTTCACCTTTCTCTTTCTCTTTCTCTTTCATCTTTTGTTTTTTCGAATCAGAGGATTCTCTTTTACGTCTCTTCCGAAAATCTTCAAACTAATATAACTTACTCTGCCGCCGTTAACCGACCTTCCCTTGGCTGCGTTAATGTTTTTTTTTTTCCTTTAATATTCTTCTCTCTGTTTTTTTTTTTTTCTTTCTTTCTCAGTTTGCGATCAACATTAGACTCTTATGGATTCAAAGGACGCTCCAGCCGTCCCAAGGAAGGTTTGCTTTGCTTTGCTTTGAATCTCTTGAATATATATTACTTATTATTATTATCAATGTTAAATTATTTAATCTGTTGTTGTTCTCTTGGCGAATAATCTGAGCCGTCGCAGCTTAAGTTTAAACCAAGGGCTCCGCCTCGTCAAGTGATAAAGCAAGAAGTTAAAAAGTATGGATTATTTAATTTGACGACAGTTCTTGTAATGCAGCTTAATTTAATGCTCCTCTAATTTGTTCTGCTTCTTAGTTCTTACTTTTCTGCTTCTGCAGTGAAGTGTATGATGATGTTGATGCTGATGCTGATGCGTACCAGGCTGCTAAGGATCTGATGAACCGTTTGGTATTTTTGATTTTTATTTGATTCGTTTCCCTTATTCAACTTTTATCGGACTTTATATTCCCTTGCTGAAATCTTCTTTTATTTATTTATTTATTTTTTGTGTGCAGGAGAGGGAGAGTGCCATGAAGGCAAAGCACAAGGTTGAGAAAAAAGGTTTAATATGTTACTTACTGAAATTTTATGATTCAGTTTTCTTGGAC
Organism: Pachyrhizus erosus; assembly: GCA_026544285.1. NCBI lineage: Eukaryota > Viridiplantae > Streptophyta > Magnoliopsida > Fabales > Fabaceae > Pachyrhizus > Pachyrhizus erosus. Next base: position 18,564 of record JAMLFT010003755.1, on the reverse strand, counting down.
TTTTATATCTTCGGCATTGGTTTTCTGATTTCATCATCTTAACCTGTGATCGATCTATTTGTTCTTGGTAATTGAATCATGAAAGCAGATCTTGCTTCTTTAGTAAATCCTCAAAATCAATGTGCACACAAATGTTTAAAGTTTACGTGGCTGGGTTAATTGTTAAATAGAGAAGCACAAAGTGGGAATTGTTAAGATACTTATAGATAGTCAATATCTCGGTTTTGGTATATAATTATTAGACAAATGCTCTTTCTTGTAGTGTCTCATTCGCCCTTTGAGCATGTATTTTTCTTATTTTATAACCTCCCTTAATTTATGGGTTTTCATTAGTTTTTTAAGTTTAGATTTCAAAAGCAATAATAAAGTGGAAGCCGAGTCTGTTATTCGGCTTATCTATTTCTGATTTTTTAGGAGATATATTAGTTAATTATATATAGGTCACGGTAACAACAAAGTTTTGAGCGTCAGTTTTTCAACACTACTCTGTCCTCTGTTTACCCTACAATTAGTGTCAATTTTTTTTGTTCCTTTTCCTCTCTTATTATTATACACTCTCCATTACCCACTTTCACATTTGAAACCAATGTTCTGTTCAACTCCTTAAATAGCTCTTCATCATAGGTCATATGTTGTGTGCCTACTGTCAATAGCTTTCATTATTATTGCCGGTGGCAAAGTAAGTTGCTAAAAATAACTGTTATGATACTGATAGGAATGTTTACTGAGAATATGTTTCATATTGTAATTCTTATGAGCTAACCCAAATTTTTAAGATGGTATAAGAATGTATCTTGGTGATTTGATGTTGGTCTATTGGACCACTATCAAACCATCCGTAAATATTTAGTCTTATAAACTTCACACCTCGAAATGTGTAGTCCTCAGTCTCAAGATGTCTAGTCCTTGATCTCAAGATGTCTAATTCTCGGTGTGAGGAGTTGTGTTGAAGATTTCATATCGACTAGTGATATGGTCAAACTAGTGTATATAAGTAGGGGGTAATCCTCACTTTATGAGCTAGCTTTTGGAGTTAAGTTAAGCCCATAATCCACATATGTAAGACATACCATACCAAATTATGGGGAATCAATGGTTTATCATTTACTCTCTCAAATTTCTGTTCCCTTCTTATAAATGCCTGTGCAAGTTCCTTGCACTTCATTGATTAAAATTAATGTTTAAGTGGCATAATGTGGATGCTTAGTATCTAGTCTGTCTATGTAGAGATCTCAGAATGAAGCTTGACATGACTCCCTTTTCACTAAAGCAAGAGTAGCATCATTCTTTTTGTTTTCTAAATCAATTCATATTTATGGTTTGCAGTGTCAGCTTCACAAATTGCTTTTGGTTATGGTGGCGAATCAACTTCTATCAAGTCATATGGTATTCCCAGGGGTGGGAGCAATACCAACGTCAATCAGAATTCAGGACCTTGTGGTATGCCGCCATCAGCACATTTTCATTTTTTAGACTGCTATAAGATGTTGTACTCTTTGCTGCTCGATCCTTCCTCATATTAACTATATTATTTGATGCTTTAATTGCAGGGGTAAAAGAGAAAGATTACCAAGAACCATGGGTAAGTATGCTGAATGAAACGAGTATGTTGTCTCAATTTTTTCCCCCTTCAATTGGAGATGTAATTGTTCATGCTTATTTTATTCTGAAGTATTTGGTTGTTGGATTTTGCTATAGGACTATTACAGTAATTATCCAGTAACTCTTCCCTTGAGGAGGCCTTATTCCGGAAACCCAGGTATATTCCAAGACCTATCTTGGAGAAGAGAAAATAAGAAAAATAATGAAATAAAATTGATGGAATTTTAATATCAGATTAATTGTGTGATTTCAACTAGTTTATTGAGTAACAAAACTTGTTCTGCTTCTTTGCAGAATTTTAACTGTTTTAGTTACATTCATTGATTCTAAGCTGTTCACTTTTGTTTTTTCCCACTGGAGTTAAGAATTTAGTTTATCGGTACTTTGAAAGTAATACACTCTGTATATTCTGCAATATCTAGTGGGCTAGTGGCTTTAACTTCACATGTTTTTTCTGATAGCTCTTCTTGATGAGGAAGAATTTGGCGAGGCTATAGAGCCCAGAACTTACGATGAAAATGCATCAAATTCAGCAATGGAGCTTGGCCTTTTGGTAAGTAATCTGAAATTTAAAATATAAAATTTTTCAACTCAACTTTTTTTAATTATTATAATAGTGTTGTATTTTGAACAAATTGTTGGTAGGAGGAAAACCCAGAGGCAAGTATGTTCTTGGTTAATTTGCCTTTAGAATTGCCTATGATTATACAATCAGCTACTGCTGGAGGCAAAGGTGTTAATGTGAAGTCTAAACCTCCTGGGGGTTCAAAAAATGTGGAGAAGCTCTGTGAGTTGAACGAGTTACCATCTGGCTTCATGGGTAAAATGCTTACATACAAAAGTGGTGCAATCAAGCTGAAGCTTGGCAATACCCTTTATGATGTAAGTATTGAATTCACAAGATGAATTACAGGATGCAGATCCGAGAGTTATTTTATCATTTTTTAAATACTCAATACCGCTGTTTTATCATGAAAATAAAGTTTAAACATCTTCAATAGTCACGCAGCAAGAGTGATCTTATGTGAGATGATTAGTTTGAACTACATTTTGGAAATTTCACCAGCTCACCCTTTTGTACGTTAAATGAGTTTTAATATATGGTTGATTATTGTAATGCTGGCTTCTCTATAAGCTAAACTTGGACGTTTCTGATTTTAAAAATTTGTTGCAGGTTTCCTCGGGTATGAATTGTGTTTTTGCCCAAGATTTGGTTGCTATCGATACTGCTCAAAAACATTGTTGCACAATTGGGGAGATCAGCAAGCATGTTACTATCACCCCGGATGTAGATGCCATAATTGACAATTTGCCTAATTTGTGATAAATTCAATGCATTTTGTTTTCAGACAGTTCATATTCTATTTATGGATTTGTTAAAATTATGTCATAAACAATGAAAAGAGAAGAAATAAGAAAAAAAAAAAAGTTTTCTTTCTTGATTGCAACGGGAACAAAGATGAACTGTAGAAGTGATCGACTACTATTTAAGGTAAGGAAAATAGAAATAAGTTTATCGAATATATTTTCTTGTTTCTTTTTCTTAAATGCTTTCTGTTTCTTCAGATTATGTTAGAAAATTGTCAGGTCAAGTAGCTAGCACTATTATTGAATTAAAAACAATTTAATGGAATCGTGTTGGAGTTAATTTATTGTTACCAGTTTCTGATTCTTGTTTTTATTTCCAAAATAATGAAACATGATTATTGGTGTCCATTTTCTGTTTATAAAGGCCTATTCAGGACAGAGATTAAAATATTATTTTGGTTTATTATGTTTGTGTTTTTTATTTTGATCTTTTATATTTAAATTTTTTATTTTAGTCTTATATATAAATGGTCCTTCCGTTGATATAAACAATTTATGATAATTAAAAATTATTATATCCTGAATTTAAATTGACACAAACGCACAAATTCAATCCAAGAACAAAATCAAATTGAAGATCAAACACAAACATACAAATTCAATACGCCTTGAAGAGAATGTGAGGCCATCGAAAGAGGGCAAAACGAGAACCTCTTGAACCACACCCTCAACTAATGATAGGATTTTTTCATTTAGGTGTTGAGATTTTGTTTTGGGTTTTATTTTGCCCCTTTCTAGTTCTTATGGCAATGGAAGAGAAGCACGAGGAGGGTTCAAGATGGTTTGCAATGAGGGGGAAAGTGACGCGGCGGTGTGAGGTGGGTTCGAGATGAGAGGAAAGTGACGCCGTGACACAAAGGGGGGTTTTCCCCATTCCATTTCTCAAACGAGAGTGGAGAAAATGAAGTAAGTTGTGTTATTACCACTCGTGTTGAATTTGTGTGTTTGATTTTATTCTTGGGTTGAATTTGTGCGTTTTTGTTAGTGAAATTAAGTTTGAAGTATAATATTTTTTTTATAAAAAAACTAAAACGAAAAATTTAAAATATAAAAAACACAAAAATGCAACGAAGAGAAATGTTATTTTAATCGAGAACAGATCATCTTACGACGTCTTTTAGTGGGCGATTTTAAAAATTTTTAGATTAAGGAAATTACGTTAGCTTCAGAATGCAGATTCGGAAACCCAAGCTGTCCATCAAATATTTTTTTAATACTAGTTTTCCTTTATGACTTTTCATAATATCAATCGTTTGATGCTTATCACATATTTTTCTTGTCTCACTTTTATTTATGAAATACATTTAAAAATGTAATTTTTCATTTTTTTTAATACTCTGCTCTCAGTACTCTCTCCCCTTCTCTCTAAGTATAAAGAGGAGGAATACACTTACATTTCATTTAGATAGGGAATGAAATTAAAAGAAAAGAATTAGCAAAGAAGAATTTAAAATACTCCCAAGTTCATTTCCATCGGAAATCACGGGTTATAAGCAAGAAAAGAAATTTTAGTGAGACACACACATCTTCATTACTATCAAACAAACAAGGAAAATTTTCATTAATCCTCTTAAAATCCTTCCTCCTAAATCTAACCCTTCTAAATCATCCCAAACAAATAAAGGCTTACCCAAAGGTAAACATTTATTCTATTAAAAAACTTTAGTGATAAAATCTTTAAAGAATTTTTAAAAGTTTTAGTGATAAAATCTTTGAAGAATATGGTGATAATTTAAATTTCATATAAGTATATGAATAATCAATCTCTTTTTTTTTTTTTTGGAAAAAATAATCAATCTTTTTATTCTCCTGAAGTTAGCCTAATTGGTTAAGCTGTAATATATACATTGTGAATATACAGGTTCGATCTTCCGTAGTGAGTTCTGTTCCTTTCTCATTACTTTAACCCTCTCCCTCTTGTTATCACAAGTCTCTATTAGATTAAAGAAACTCGTTTTTTGAAAGACTGATATGAATATCATAATAGATATAATTTTAAAGAAATCCCCCTATTTGTTTAGATAGTTCTATTAATGCGTAGAGTTCTTATGGAATTAGGATGTTTTAAAGTGAAATATCAATTACGTCCCTCAAATGATAATAATCACTGGCAAATTTTTCTCGTTAGTAGTAAAAAGAACAATTTTGATCCTTAACTTTAAAAACCATTTGTCAACTAATAAGTTATTGGTTAGATGGAACTAAACGAATATCGATGTGTATAACACATATGATAGTATGGTCAGCCAGTTGGGTTATTAAGATAGTGTGTTATAATGTTATTAAATGGATATCGATGTGTCTGAAAAAAAAATGAATATCGATGTCTATAACACATGACATGTGAGTCATTAAGTGAGTTTTACGTTTTACTCTCACTTTAATTTCTATAAAAAATTACAGTATACTATACTTTAATTTTTATATGAAATTCATATTATATTTTAGTTTCTATATGAAGATATTTAATTTACCTTATTGTTATCATATTCTTCTTATATTTTAAGTGCCATTGTTTAAATGAATATTTACTCGAATTTAATATGTAATAATGATTATCACTATTCCCTAACATAAGAATGAAAACACTCCTTATGAAGATTTTTTCTTTTAAGAAAGAAAGATTCTGGTCATGAGTTAATAAAATATCAACACGCTATATTATAGAATTTTTTTTGTTCATTTAAAAGTTATCTTATAATACATACCAATAGCAACTATATTTTTTAAACAAAAGATATAATAGTAAATATAGAATATGTATTGTAAAATTTGTGACAATTATTTTTATCCATATTGAAGATATATATTAAATGTTTACACTAATTTATATATCCTATTTAACCAACTAAAGTAAGTCTCTTTTTACAAATTTATCTAAACTTCATTTTTTTCAAGAGTTAGGTTCTGAACTATTTTTTTTTTCTAGTATATAAGTATTGCATCACATATGGAAGACTTTAATTATATGCATATGGATCAAAATATCTTAGAATATTCTTTAACTTTCTTATCTATTTTGATAAAAAATCTTGTAACTTATTTTTAAGATGAATTAAGTTATCATTTTTATTTTTTTATACTCGTTCTAACATTAATTTTGTATGATGTGTAAAATAATTCTTTTTTTATTCTGTACAAGAATTAAATTTAAATTTTTATATAAAAATTAAGTATAAAATATATTTTTTCATCCTTCTAAAATTTTTCAAATTTAGTCCTAGTCCTCCAAATTATTTTTGTTCTGTTGTTGTTCTTCTAATTTAAAAATACTCTATTTTTTGTTTTCAAAGTTTTTATAATTAACATTAAATTATGGTTAAAAATCAACCAAAAAAAAATACATTTGAAGATAAAAATAGAGTATTTTCAAATTGAAAAGATAAAGTATGACAGATTTTTTTTTTTTAGATTAAAACTGAAACAATTTTTTTAAAAAACTACAAACATATTTTAGTAAAAATTAATTTATAAAGAAGTGCTATATATGATAATCAAATAATTAATTTAACCAGTTCATCTTGTTCCCATAAATAAAGTTCTCTTTTTCTGTAGTTTTTCCAGGAGTCAAGTTCCTATAAAACTCTATTTCTGTGTTTTTCGTGGAGTCACGTTCAAGTGGGGAAGCATAGATTTGAGAATCTGGCTTCTTTTTTTTCTTTTCTGTTTTTTTTTTTTTTTAAAGAATCTGGCTATGTTGTTCCCATTAATAAATATCTTTCTGTATTTTTGCTGGGGTGAAGTTTGTTTTGAGTGAGGAAACATATATTTGGGAAGCATACATTTGAGAATCTGGTATTCGCCGTCCTTTGTAGAGACGAGGGTTGGGTTATTGTCGCCATATGTCAGACAAAAATGTTACAGCAGTAGCAGCAATTCAGTTGGAGTCTAGCCTTCAACCAACAATTACACCTGATGATTGTTTTTGAGTAAAAAAATAAAAATTTTATACAGTATTAAAAACACATTCATTTATTATATAAAGTATAAACAGTATGAAATGTCATTCATTTTTTCTTTTTAATAAATAAATCTTATTTCTAGTAATTTAAAACCACTCCTTATATAACTAAAATTGTTAAAAAAAAAATGTAAGCTGCCACACAATATAAAATGAAAATAATATAAATTGAGTAAATTTTTATTTTAATATATCAAATTGAAATATTAATCACTTTTACTTTTATTTTTTTATAAAGTATTTACTTTGTCCTTAATTTTAAAAAATATCACTCAATTTTAGTCTTTTTTTAATGTAAAATAATAGTCACCAAATGAAGTGAATGAAGATAAAAATATATAAATTCCTTTGTGTAAATTTATGAATTAAAGGTAGAATTTTATAAACTTAAGAAGTAAAATAATTGATATTTACAATTTCGAAGCTTAACATAAGAATTGAGTTTAATTCTTGTTTACTGTCTATATAAAATCTTTTTACGTAGAAATTTAATGAGATTTGATCATTTTATTATGTTATTCTTTTAATTAATGTGATGAGGACTTCAATTTTTTTTTACTCTTATATGATGTGGTGATACAACCAATTCCTATTAAATGTCTAAAACTCAAAAATTTACTGGATATAACCTTGTCTTTTTTAAATTTTTTAAATTTTCATGATAATTGGTGGGAATTTTATATTGGTCCTATTACTCTTATTTTGTGTGGGTTATTTGAAAAATAAATATAATACAATTTTATAAGAATATTTTATAAATAATAAATAAATATATATATTGACAATATATATATATATTTTTACCATATATTTTAATTACAAATAGTCATTTGTTATAAGTTTATTGATTTTGATAATAATTATATAATTTTTTTTATCAAAAATAAATTTTGATTGATTAACTATGTAAAAAATTTTATCTACACACAAGTAAAAGTACTTTTTATTTATTTATTTTGCTTGAATATCACAATCTAAAAATGTGTGTCTGTGTGTGTGTGTTTTTTTTTTTTTTTACAAAATTCAAATAAAAGAACTTAAAAGTACTTGTAGTTGAAAACAGCTCACTTCAAAGAATATATGTGAAGATTATGATTCGATTAAACTGGCCCAGTGCTCATTTTGCACAGTTTTTCTACATCCGAGTACCGTGAAATAGAGAACATGTTTTTCTCCGCAAACGCAATGATTTGGATACTACATTTCTTTGTGAAGGAAAAGTAGGGAGGATACTAGAACCTATACTTGTTTAAGCTAAAAATGAGGAAAAGTGGGAGAGTTCTTGTCTGGTTTAATGCATTTAGTGAAATGATTTGGACTGAATCAGTTAAGGTAAGACATGAAAAAGGGATTAGCGAAAATGACATTTAACAAAAAAAAAATTATTATATTTTCATTTTAAATGTTCAAAATTAGAAGGTGATTGGCACTGAATAGGTAAATCAACTGGAAAATAATTGTTTTAACTTAATAACTAAGACTTAAAAAAAAAAGTCTTCAGAAGTGCAATTATGTTAAAAAATAGTAAAATTTGAAAGAGGGAGTTAATACTATTTTTAATGATCTCATCCGACTTAATTTAAATAATGTTGATAGCATGAGTCATTTTCAATTTTTCTTTTTATATCTCTCTAATTTATTATCAAACAAGTTAGTGTATTCAATTAATTTATGTGAACTCTCACATTCAGTCCTTTAATTAACTTGCAATGTTATCAAGTACACCCAATGTGCATTTCCATTAACTTCTACAAATGCCCAAAAGTATTTTGCATAACAATATATATATCTACTTCGGGGATGATAGGTTGATATATATGTAGAGTTCCCTAGCTATATTCGTGAACATGATCTAGTATTGATATGATAAACCTAAATTAGAAATGAACATGCATGCATGCATTTGTGGAAAACCAAAACTATTTTTTAAAGCAAAACCTGGAGGCCAGGTCAATGGCCTACCTTGTGGTAACCATCAGATTCTATATGTAGGGCATCCATCACATGTGCTTTTTCCATCCTCATAATTCCGTATCTCAGTTGTCATCAATGTTGCATAATGTTAAAGAACCGTGGCCCATGCATCAGATTCCATACGAGAAAAGCCTTGTGTTTTTGTCAGGTTACATTTGAAAAAAGTAAGACAATATACCTCAGTTAATATGTATGAGTTATTATAAATACTCAAAGAACTACAGTGAAGTATAACGTGAGATTTTAGCCTATACATTTCATTACTTTAATGTTTAGTTTGGGGTATAAAAATAATAATAAAATAAAAAATGAGTAACATTATGACTGGTGATGGATTTAGCATTTGGTGGAGGGGGTAATTGGAAAAATATGAAAAACAAAAATAAAATAAAATAAAAAGTGAGTAAGATTACTGACTAGTGATGGATTTAGGATGTTCGGTTAGGAACAATTTATTTTAAAAATAAAAAAATAAAAAGTTTAAACATATAAAATTAAAAGGATAAAATATATATTTAAAATATTTATATGTAATATTTTGAAAATAAAAAAACATTTATACCTTTAAAATAAATGTCGATCCACCACTAATACGAACTATAAGGGTATGTGAAAAAAAATAAAAATACAGAAAGCAAGTAATCATCTACAAATCATACATGTAAAGTAGGAAAATGAACCTTGATGGAACTCAGAAATTTATCTTAAACTTCTAACAAAAGAATTAAAGTTCAGTATCTCTTTCTCAATTCACAGGTTGGTAATGTCTTAAATATAATAAAAAAAGTGCTAGCAACTAACGTATTATTGATGTAAATAAAACTAAACTTAAATATTTATTAATGTATTAGGTTTGAATTTTGTGAATAAAAAATGAAATTAAAAAAAGTTTTTATTAAAAATAATCACACAAAGTTGATAAATATTTTACATCTATAAATGATTATATATAAGGTGGTAGACATAGCAAATAAAATGTTGATACCTCATTAAAATATGATAAAATAGTTAAAAATAACATAATTTTAATTTTTTAGAATAAATGTTACTGTTTGTCTCATTTTTTCTTTGGTTAAACTTAGAAATGTTTCTCTCATTCTTAAGACACTAATTTTCTCAATATCTTCTGCTTTCATCTTTTGTCATTGTGCTATTTTAAAGATTAGCATTTTCTAGTAGCTGTGTTAATGTTTGCACAATGAGTAACAGCTTCCGATGAAGCGTAATGTTTTGTCACAGGATCTATGTTTTCCTATGGTAGGATTAACTAGGATTGCTAAAAAAAAATGAATTGAATTAAACTAGTGCTAAAATAAAATAAATTATATTAAAAAAAGTATATTATTTTGAATAAATATTAAATTGAATTATTCTTAAGTTTAATTTTTAAAAACTAAACTTATCTCATAAATTGAATTTTTTGAACTAAACTGAATTGTAACTTATGATTGAAAAATGTTAAAAATATAATTTTAAAAAATATATTTATTGATAATAATTTAAGTATTTTAAACAGATCAGACAGTTTAAAATAGTTCAATTTAATTCAGTTAATTCAAATATATTGATAATAATTGAACTATTATATAAATCAGTTTAATTTGCTTGAACTAAGTTTATAGTTCAATTCCTTTATTTTGTACGTTCATAATGTTAACGTTTTCCACACACCGAGTAGTGATCTTTGTTAAAGCATAACAATATAGTGCTAACAAAGGATTATTGGATTTTTATATAAATCTACAAAATTTGAAAGGAGAAACAAGGTCATGACCAATCCTTCTACTTGAACTTATCATCAACAACATAAATCAATCTCATCATCCTCAAAATCTATGGCAAATCCAAAGAAAAAAAATTCAAACATTGGTGATTTAAGTGGCCATAAGAACACATATGCTAGCTAGGACAAAATATTGCAACAAGCCTCAATTTACTATGTGATAATGGGGGTGAGAAGAAGATAAAATAGAAAAAAGATTTTATTATTATTATTTTTGTTAACTTAAAATTTTTAATATGTTGTCACTTTTTAATTAGTTGTGTCTAACACATTATGTTTGGAGTTTCATCATCAATACTATGTGAATTGTAGGACTTCCATAAAATAAAGGTCGATTTGCAATTATTTTGCATTATAAAAGAAACTTCCAAGACTTAAATTATATTTTCATTTTATGAAATAGGATTTTTTTTTTATAATTTTTTATGTTTTTTGCATTTTTGTCTTTGTAAATTTTTATTTGATTTTGATTTTTATCATTAGATTTATTTGTCAAATCTAATGGAAAAAATTACAAGGATCAAAACAAAGAAAATAAAAATTATAGAAACCAAAAGGTTAAGAAGACTAAAATAAATAAATAAACTTATATTATAAAAATTAAATAATTATTTAAGTTAAATTTATAAAAATTAAACCTTCAAACACTGCAAATGTACTGACGAGGAGTAAAAAAATTAAACCTGTAATGAAACACACTAATAACCACGCATTCGCTATAGATTTAATTGTTTTTGCTTCCTGTTAGCAAATTTTCAACTTCAACAAGTAATTATAGAAATGTTACAACACACCTCTTTATTACTTTTTATATTAACATATTCTTAACTGTTGATTTAAATTTATACAAGTCGCACTAAATCATGTGTGCTATTTGAGTTAAAATTAACAAAGATAACCCTATTCACATCAATTATATATGCATATCTTATATGATATTTCACTCTAATTAAGATTAAATAATCTACTGAATCACCATTTGAGCCAACTAATTTGATTTTAGTTTGTCAATGTTAGTAAATACTCAATTAGTAATTTTTTTAATAACTAAAAACTACAACTATAATAGGAGTCTTTTAGATCAATTATTTAAATATTTTATATTAGTTATAAAATTGACGTAGATCTTGCTAATGTATAAACAGAATACTTTTTAAATAGGTTAAAATATAACTGATGTAGAAAACTCCGGAAAAATTAATCAAAGAACTTAAAAAATCCAAATCATTTTCTGATATCCAAATCCAAACCATAGAAACTTAATTTGAGAAAAGAAAAGAAAATAAAATCATTTACTTGCAAATTCGAAGCACAATAAGTCAGATTTGAGTGGTTCGGCCGAAGTAAAATAGAGTCAAAAATTGGCGTCGTTCATACTAAGCTTTAAGAACTCAAAGACAAACATCACTACAATTTCCATTGCATGCATTGTCCTCATCTCCATCACTGTCGCTATGAGAAACCAAAACACATCTCACAATCTCCAAACAAAACACAACGCAGAATCTCAAAATCAAGTTCAAAATTAAATCAACAATTCTCGATGAGATTACTTGCAAGAGGAACGTGGCAACCTCCATCGCCTAAAATGTCTTGTTCCCAATGGCTCAAAAATCGTGGCGATGACAGTGAATGAATACTAGTCCCAGAATTTGACAAGAAGATTCACAATTTACTTCCTATCTTAAAATGTTGAAACAAATGACAAGCCTTCTCGCTTTCAAGATGAAATAGCAATCATCACTTTTTAATGGAAAACAATATTCTTTAAAATACCTATTTGGCAAACCTAAGTGAGCAATGGTGTGCTCATTACTTCAAATCAAGAACACAAAAAATGAAACAATTGCAAAAAAGGAAATGTAAAGGCAGAAAGAATAATGGAAGCATAACCAAGATCTCTAGCAGGGTTAAGCAAAAATGACCCACCTGTTCGCTACCCGTCAAAATCGAAATGAAAAATTATATTTCTGATTATTAGATGCAGGAATCGAGTTAAATAGGTGTAAAAATTTGGTTTAGTATGAACAATTACAGACATGTGCAGTTAGAGGAAAGACTTTTGTTGGAACTCGCACCTGACCTAATATCGTATCAAATAAATTTGAATTGTCAATTTAATTGGCTTTCATTACTTTTACTTCGTTCAAAATTTATACTCACGAGGCCAATTATTATAAAACTTTAAAACTCTCAGTATCAGAGACCACAAAAATAACATTGTGCATCTCTCTTTTTTCTTTCATGAGTGAAATCATGTAACGTAAAAAGAGCAATATAACAAAAGGTTGACATTCTTCTCTATAGGTGCAACTTGGCACTCCTTTTCATAGAATAGTGGAAGAATATTGCAATCTATACAACAACCTTGCCTCTTCTTCTTTGTTGCTGGCGCCTTGGCATTCCTAGCAATGCATCCCTATTGTTCCTCGACACAGTCGCATGTCAATGGAGGTGCTATTCGTATTGTCGAACCAAAACTTAGATGTAGATTAGAACGCAAAGCAACTAGTGCGTGTGGCGACATATGCGCCTTCTATCATGGTGTCATCAACCCATTTGTACCCACCCGATTAACCCACAACCTACCAAATTTAAGACTCACTCAAAGCTGAGATCTCACATGGTCGAAATTGGAGAAGAAATAATAGTCATCGGGTTGAGTTGGGTGAGCGTTTTCAGGATTGAAACCACTCATGCCCAATCCTAATCTCAAGAATGGGCCATGGAAGAAAAAAAGTTTTAGGAAACAAAGATTTACATCAATTCTAAATATAACCTATATGTAAAAGCTACTTTCTACATCGATTAAATTTTTAATGTAAAAAATAGTTTTTACAGCGGTTATTATATATAATCAATGTAAAAAAAATACAATTATTTACAAACCATTGCGTTTTTTATATGCATAATTTGTACTAATAGATCCTTCTAAGACTTAAAATTAATTAATTGATACTCATTTTATATAAAAAATAATTGACTTCAAAATCTGAACACGCTGAATAAGAGAAAGATGAAAAGGAAAATTCTTTAATATTTCTTTTAAGTTTCATTTTCAAAAATGTTTATTCTTAAATTATAAATAACTTCTTCAATTAATTATATTTTAAAATTTTAAATATTATTGTCTTTCATTTTCAAAGTTATATAGTTCTATATATGTTCTTTTAATAATTTAATTAAAATAATTGAATTAAATTATTATAATTTTTAATTAATATTTCTTAAATTGATAAAAAAAAAGGTGGTTAATTATTTATTAAAATAATTTAATTAACACCATTCATATTTTTTTAACCACGGATTTTGTGACGTTATAGATGAATAATCTTGTGACAGATTTATTGATGTGATAATTAAATAATTTTGTATATGAATAAAATCTAATTCATTTTAATGTAAATATCAACTTAAAAGATTGTTTTTCCTTTTCGTGTGATTCTTAGTCTGGTTATTAATTATTTTGAATCACTACTGAAATTCTTTTTATTACGACATAGATGCGAAAGATTTATCGATTTTGTTGATAATTATATTTATTAAAAAAATTGATTAATTATTTTTAATGAAATTATTATTTTTATTATGTTTAATTTTTTATTTATAAAACTTAAATTTAAGATATTATTTAAAAAAATTCAAGTTTAATTTAATTCAAATTAATGTCCATCCTCTCCTCTCAATTGTAGACTTCATATTATAAAACAAAATAAAAGCTTTATTAGTAAAATTTCAAAATCAACATTCAATAATAGGCGTGCTTAAAACTTCTTTTCATCGTTTAAAGTTCTAAAATCCTGACGACGTTTAAGATTAATGCGACTAAATGTTCTAGATAAAGAACAAATATTTACGCTGAGGCTGATTAATATTTACCAATCATCTATTTATGCTGAGGTTGGTTAATATTTACCAATCATCAATAAAGTTTTGTTATAAAAATAAATTATTTTATATCCGTAAATGGTTATTTCCTTAAAAAAACCATAAATGCTTATTTTAGTAGAATTTAATTAAAACACATTTAAAATGAATTTTTTTTGTTTGCAAATATTATGTAATCATAAATTGTTACATAAATATAACAAGATTATTGACTTTGATAATTATTCCTTTAAAAATCATACATAAATTATTTCTAATTAATTCATAATGTGTATTAAAATTAACTTTTTAATATGATAGAGGTTCTACATGTTAAAGAAATTGTATGGGAATTAGAGAGAAAAATTGCTTTGCTGACAGATTAGTTAAACTGGGGAGTGATAAAACTCACAGTTCTGTATGTACTCTACCCTTATTAACAAGATAAATATAGTTGCACGAGATTCCATAAAGTTTTAAGAACCAGTGCTTTTAGAAAGAAATACTCCTATTTTCTAACGATTTATGGTATTTAGATACCCAATTTATTTCAAATACATATCTAACATTGATTTTTTTTTTTTTTTCTGTATCCTTCTTCTGGTTACATCGTATTATTTATGATACTGATAATATTTTGGGTGTGAAGTATTATTTTGCTTTGCTACCGGAATTGGTGAATTTTATTGGGGAATTCATATCAGTGCAAACATACAATGTTGTTGGCATGATCATTCATTCTCCTGGTCTTTCCACACTAGTCACTGGAATCGAGGAAGGAAGTGAAAGAATAAAGATTGTTGGAAGCAATAATTTCGTCTGCAAAATTGGTCTGTGTCCAGTCTTTGAGAAGTTGATCAGAGAACATGGGATCAGGTTGGTCGGAACAAGGCGATAACTGGTCATTGTTGTTAACATTAGTGCAACTCAAGTTGTAAGTGTTTGAGAAATCTGAGTTGAGAAGATCGGACAAGCAAATATCCCCCACGTTGAAATCTTTGAGCAAATCTGTGGAGAGTTCTTTTTCTTCATCTGGAAACGACAGGAACCCATTGTCGTATGTGATTTGGTTAGCATCCACATTCCTTGATTCTTCTTCTGCTTCAGTCTTGGACTTGTTGGATAACTGCATTGATGGGTGAGGGAGTGGGTTTAGCAATAATACCTTAGAGCACTTGGTAGCCTTTGTACGCACAAGATGGGAATCTAGTTTAGGAAGAGATAGGGAATTGGCCATGTGAGGCTTAGGATTCTGTGTGTTTAGTTGAGAAGAAGTGGTAGCTTGGTGGCCATCTTTCACCTTTTTTCCTAAATTGGTGTTCCAATAATTCTTTATTTCATTGTCTGTTCGCCCTGGAAGCCTTCCTGCTATTAAGGACCATCTACACAGAAAATGACACATTTAATTATCTTACTACTTTTATCAAACACACTGCCCTTACCTCCCGTGAATAACAAGACTAATTAATAATGTCCCATTATTTTATAAAATATATATATATTGAATGCCTTAAAAATACAAAATACATCAAGATGAGAAAATGGAGACCTGTTTCCCAGGAGCTTGTGGAGCCTGATGATGAGCTCTTCTTCATCTGAGGATATATTGCCTCTCTTAATATCTGGTCTGAGATAATTCAACCATCGAAGTCTGCAACTTTTCCCACATCTTTTCAAACCTGCATGCATGGCCAGCCATGTATTTAAAAATTAGCACGATGCAACAACCACAAATGAGATTTATCATTATAATATTGTAACAGAAAGGAACCTGCTCTTTTGGGAAGGTTTCTCCATCTTCCTTCACCATAGACCCTAATGTATTCTCTCAGGATTTTGTCTTCATGAGCTGTCCAAGCACCTCTATTCAAACCCTCCTTTGAGCAACAAGGGCTTCTCCCCATTTCTTTCTCTCTCTCTCTATCTCTGGATCTTCTTTTGGTTGCTGTTGTTGGATTCCACCTCACTGGCTCTCCGCTATAGCTGTGGATACTTATATATATAGCAATTACGTACATAGTTTATTGTTTTTGGTGTGGTCCACACTTAATATGGTCGCAACTCTTGCAAGTAAGTGACAAGAGATTGGAGTAAGTTTAAAAAGATTATACGTCATTCATCAGGTTGAATTATGCATCGAGGCTTTCGGTTGCATATGCAACTGGGCTCCTTTGTCATCGCGGAACAATGATAGAACTGGACCCAGTGATTCCTTCTAAGAAACTTATCATTTATAAAATAAATGAAAATCAACTTATCATTCATGGTTATAAATATCTCCAAGTATGTAAATGCTAAAATAATACAAATAAATGGTGTAATGCTTAATTAAAATAACCAATGTGATATAAAAAAAATTCAAAAATAATAGTAAAACTCTATCTTGTGTTAAAAAAAGATAAAAAAATTTAATCAATATCTTAAGGGTGCAAAGGAAATAAAATATAAAAAATTAAAAGTTAAAAACCAAGATTTTAAACACTATTTAAAGTAGCTAGTGTTTAAAAAAACACAAATTATTAAAATAAACTCATTTACTAAACACTGTTAATAAAGTTAAGCAAACCTTTTAGTTAATAAAAAAAACTAAAATTTAATTAAAATGCTTGACAAACACTTAAATTTTTTTATAACTATATTTGTCAAAAGAATTGAGTAATCACCTTTTAATTTGATCTCTTTTTATAATTTTTTTTATCCATAACATTTGAATCTAAAATTTTATTTGAAGAATTCAAACACAATTCTACTCGAATTAACGTCTTAGAAAATAAAGAGCATTCTCATAGAAAAAAATCGTTGAACGCCTAAATATTAGCGTATAAGTTTTTTTTTTTGGCAGTGTCTGGACCTTCAATTCTTGAAACTCGTACGTGTTCTTGTGGCTACGGTCACTTGATGAAATGCAAACAAACATGCACAGCACTTTGGCATACATAATTTCCAATCTGTGGATAACAAATATGATCTTCCTAGTTTTGTTTTGGTTGATTTTCTCGAAAAACCTGCACTTCTCTCTGTTTCTAACTTTGTAGCCGAGATTCTGTCGACTTTTTTGCGTCACAAAAATGAAGGAATCAACTAATTACTGTATGTTTAAATTAAAGTTGAAAGAAGTGAAAAATATTTCTACGCTCAAAATTACAATGTTTTATTTATTATTTTATGTATTAGAACGTGTAAATTTACATCAAAATTCGCAAAAGGTATTATTTTTAACTTTAAACCAAACATGACTTTAGCATGCATGATTAGAAGAAAAGCCAAATTGGAATGACTATTATGATGATTTTCCTCTCTCCCTCTACCTAATTAGGTTTTGTAAATTGACACTCAAACAGACTTTCTCACCAAGCTCTTCGTGTTGGAAAGTTTGTTGCAGCAGCCTCCTCGAATCTGTGAAGCATGATCGCAGTCGTCTCAAATGAGGGTTCAGTGTGACCACATTTCATATGTTGGAAAATAGTTTTTTTATTTTAATTTTTTTATTAGTTTTTTTAAATATTTTAATTTTAGTATTTGTTTTTAAATAAAAATATTAATTGATAGTATAATAATAATTTTTAATAAACTATGTTTTTAAATTTCAAAATAATTAATGATAATAAACTAATTAATAAAGATTTAAAAACAAATTTTAACAAAAAAAAATACATGTAATAGTCATGTTTATATCATTATTTAATAATGTTTCTTAAAAATGAAACACTAATAAACAACTATAACAATAAAAAAAAATTAAAAGATTAAATTAAAAAAAATATTTTTCAAGGATCAAATATAATTTAAGCCTCATATTTTTAGTAATCTTTCTTTTTTTGGATAAAATATTTTTTTCTCTCATTTTATTTTAATTTTTTTAGTCTCATAAACTTTTTATTATTGTTAGTCCTTTATAAATTATTTTATTCTATTTTTTATCTTTCATATTATTTTATTATTTTTAGTCTCTCATAAATTATTTTGTTTTATTTTTAGTCTACAATATTAACTTCAATTATTAAATAAA
>JAMLFT010003754.1:0-19102 GCA_026544285.1 Pachyrhizus erosus | reverse complement strand
TACTAACTATTAATTATTTATGTTATGAAAAGGAATTTACAAATATAGTCATAAAAGATAAGTGAAATTACTAAAATACCTTTCTAGCATAAATTGATAAAACTTGTTAATTTTAATTGAACTTTGTAATTATAAAGATTATTCTTATAATCTCTCTTAATAATGTGTGTATTATGATTGTTAATATTTCTAAATTCACTTTATCATGCCCTATTTGACTGATAAATGATTTACATCTATTCTAAAAAGTGCAAAACTTAGAGGATAAACCCTAGGATAGTAGACAAAGAATTACAATAACTTCGATAAGTTTTTGTGATGTAATGATCCCTCTTGCAGATTGAGAATTTGATCAATTTATATTATTATGAATGAAATGTTTGATGTGAGGCGAGATTTCACATAAGAGGATGTGAGTTGGATCTTGTACCTGGGAACTTGATCAGAAGAAGACAGGATGTAGTCGTTAATAGTAAATCGTGTGAGACACAAGATTGCAGGAGTGCAATGGGTTGACCATAATAGGTACTTGAGGAATGTACATAGGTTATGGAAGTCCTTGGAGGTGTAGAGGAGCCAAGTTTGTGGGTCGCTCTAAAAAGATAGGGTTACATTGAGCCAACTTGGCAACCCCAACGTCGTGAAGCATTACCAAGATCAGTGGAGAATATTTGAGTTTTATATCATATCAGAAATATGTACTTCCAATAGTCACCCAAATTGCAAATTACAAAATGAGTGATACGTTTCGCATAAGTCCTCTAGAGTTAGTAGAAAGAGGCAATGAAGGACCCTAATACGCTAGTAATAAATTAATAGGATACATAACGATGAGATGAGAGTAAACATAAACTTTTACATGTACATCATTGTGTGTGTATGATTGAAAATAGGTTATTCACTCCTATATATCCCATATATTTTGAGGAGAAGATGCTTGACAAGTTCTATCCTTTATTCCACCTATCTGCCATACCACTATATGAAAGGTGGTATAGAGACCCACTATACTAGTTGGACACCTATATTGGTTTTGTTCGATTCTCCTTCTTTCCTACTAATGCTTACTCAACTACTTCACCTGATCAGATTGATCTTCCTATAATTTTAACTCAAACCATACCTCCTCAATTCTCTGATTCCCCATCTAGATTTCCATCCCACCCTTGACGCAGGCAATAGACAAACCTCGACGGACCCTCTTCAACCACACCCACCAACAGTGCTAGACCTTCTAAGAGGGAGGAATCATTAGAGGAGGAAGATCCGTCAGAAAAGTCCAAGTGAAGTAAAGAATGAAGAAAAGTAAAATTTCAGCTTGTATATTAACTCTTTTGTTTAATGGAAGAAATGTTAGTTTTCGACATCCATATCCAAATAGTTGTAGTTTATAAATAGATAATTAAATATATCAGTAAGAAATTAAGTTGTTACAAATACAAATGTAAAAATGAAGTTTCACATCTAGTAAAAATGTACAAAATAAGTAAGATATAAGTGAAAAAATCCAAAAATGTGTTAAGATCTTATATTAAAGGATGATGTGAAATTCACTTGTGTCATTTACTCATAACTTATTGGTAATGATCTATACATTATTTATCTCCTCAAACACAACAAAATATGTAATATGATTAAATATATGATATTGACATGTAAGCATAGTGTTAGTTAGCTTTCAAGATAAATACAATCCAAAAATAAAAGGGACAAAAATTAAGTCTTCTAACTATCATAATTAATTAATTGATCCCTTTGTCAATATTTTATTAAAATTTAATAAAAAATTGTTGATGTGAAACTAGATAATAACGTAACAAATGATTGTTACTTGGCAGATATATTTTAACGTAATTTAATTACACTTTTATTCATTCAAGCACAATTATAATACTAAAAAGAGTTAGAGTGTATGTGAGCATGTATATCAAACTACATATCATTGATACATTAACATCTAATGTCATGTGAGAAAATCCATTATATATTTAATGAAAGAATGATGGAAGGGTCAAAAATTTTCAATTGTAATATCTAAAAAACTAAATTTGTAAAATTTTTAGATTTTTAAGAAATCAAAAGTATAATTAATTCTATATTTTTATTTGAATTTATCTTTTCAATAGATTTCTATAGCAAAGTATGGTTTTGACAAAATTATACAAACACACTGCAGAGGTCTTACCTAGAAAAAATATGGCATGTTATCTAGAGAAAATTCTTGAGTGAAAGAGTGCGTCCCATCTTGGGTAAGGGATGGCACAATATTGTCTAGAATTTTTAAAGATATTGCATAATATGCAGTATTCCATCTCAGTGTCCACTTTTATTAAGTTATATAGTGTGCCTCTCCTTGTCAAATGTGTATATTCCAATTTAATGAATTTAGTTTGAGGATTACAAAAATTAAGCGTTAGTATCAAATAAGCGATGGACTTTTAAGTCCTTGATGATAAAGTAAGCCTCAACTGCAAAAATTTAATGCTTTTGGACTACATACCTGCTTAGAAAATATTCCAATTAATCTACCAAAAATTTTATATTTTGATATCTATGAATATGAATAATCCTTGGTATG
This sequence comes from Pachyrhizus erosus, assembly GCA_026544285.1. Lineage (NCBI taxonomy): Eukaryota > Viridiplantae > Streptophyta > Magnoliopsida > Fabales > Fabaceae > Pachyrhizus > Pachyrhizus erosus. The sequence continues at coordinate 16,524 of JAMLFT010003754.1, read as the reverse complement.
TATTGTGGACGAAAGCAAAAAAGTCTTAATGTAACACTCATAATAATATTGAACTGTTCAACAGGTGCGTGTACTTAATCTAGTAAGAGATGTAGAAATATTCTGTAAAGACAGAAAATAAATATTCCAATAGTCAACCATTTGTTATAATTTTTTGTACACGAATTATTCGTTACATGCCTGTATTTATAAATCAACAAGACCATGTTGAACACATCTAAAATTAAATGAGTTCTATTCCATGTAGCGTGTTTGACCTAATAGTTTGATTTTTACGATATTAAAATCAGTCACCAGCTTGAAGTTCTGTCTCAATCGATTACCGATTTGAATAACTAACATTTCTTCTAATGATCAATAGACTCAGAATTTGACAGATTAATTTTCTTGAGTTGGACTCTAATAATGTTGTACTATTCATTCTCTATCGATTAGTGACATGGAAAACAAATATTTCTCTTTATGATTGGCTCAGTATTTGACAGATTAATTGTCTTGACTTGGACTAAGGATAATTTTATACTATTAATTTAAGTCTTCTGAAAGATAAAAGTAAAGGTGTAACGGCCCTCGATCATAAGGTTATATCAAATATATAAGATTTAAATAATCTTTTACATTTTATAAAATAGAATATTTTTTATTTTAATTTTTTAAAGATTTAAAATTTTTTATTTTAGCTTCTATTTTTAAATAGTAATATTAACTAATAACATAACAATAATTTTGATAACCTAAAGATTTATTATATTTTTAAAGAGTTTGATAAGATAGTTACGTATAATAAATTATGTTTTCAAATTTTTATATATTCAAAACAATTAATTATGTTAAACTAGTTAATAAAAAAATTTAAAAACACGATTTGATGAAAGAAATTACATATGTCTATTCTATCAAACTTTTTAATAATATAATAAGTCAATAGACTGCTCGCAACACTGTTACATCATTGTTTAACGATATTTCTTAAAATAAAAATTAAAAGAAAAAAATTTAAAAAACTAAAATAAAAATAAAATTATTAAAGGACTAAAATAAAAAAACCTTAAATTTTTAGGGATCAAAATGTTATCTAAATCAATAAATAAATATAACTTGTCTAATTTAAAATTGTTTTATCAAATTGTATTTATCCTTTATCTAGAATGTTAAAATTATGTAAAATAAAAATATAAAAAATTTAAATATAATTTTAATCTCTATATTTTATTCAATGCATAATTTTGGTCCATCATAGTCTTTCTATTTTAATAAATTCATAATTGTTGTCTAATTTATAAATTTTTTTATATTTTATTTCTTTTATTTTAATAAATACACAATTTTGATATAGTTTTCATTGTGTTTATCTTTTAATTTATTTTCTTTTAAAATAGAAACCAAAATTATAAATTTAATAAAATAAAAGGACTAAAATTAGATTTAAGTTAGTATAGAAATACAAATACAGTGAACATATATAAATCAAACAAATAATCACAATAGTAAACAACTATATAACGATTAATCATCATGTACAACATATATCTTGCATCATGACTTAATTATTATTTTCATTTCATTATAATTTTAAAATACTTTATGTCTTTTTATTTTTAAAAGATTTAATTATGTCTCACTTTTTTTAAAATAATTTAAATAGTTTTTCTTATGTTAAATCCGTTAACTTAACTAACAAAATCACCCTCATAGATACTAATGTGACTTTGTAAATATTAAAAACATATTATTTTTTTTAACTGCCTTTTAAATTTATTAATATTATAATTAAAAGGTTTAATTTGATCTTTTAATTTTTTAAATCTAAGTTAATGTTATCCCTTATGTCTAATTAAATTAATGACGTTAATTTTTAAAAAATTGATGATTTTAATTTACATATAATGATTGTTTATAATCGCTTTAATTATTTTAAATAATAAAAACTAAAATTATTTCTCCCTCACCATAAATTCCTGAAACAGCTAAACTATAATTCTTTAAAATTTAAAAACAGAAAATTATGATAGTGACGATTTTTAACTTACTTGATGTCAATCATATATATTTTATAAAATATGATAGTGATGATTTGTAAAATTATAATTTTCATTATTTTAAAAAATTAAAAAATAATTATGGTGGTTGTAAAATTTTGTTATGTGTAAATCAAAACTGTTAGAATTTTTAAAACGTTAGTTCAATTGGACGAAAGGGATCACATTGGCTTGATTTTAAAAATTCAATGATCAAATTAAATCTTTTAACAATAGTAGGACAAAATTGAAACAACTAAAATAGCAATGGGACAAAAACAGTAATTTTTTAACGCTTACAAAGTGACATCAATGCCAACTAAGATGATTTCATTAGTTAAGTTAACGAATCTAGCAAAAGGAAAATTCTTGAAGTTGTTTTAAAAAAATAGTAAAATTTAATTGAATCCTTTTAAAAATAGTGAAAAGACATTAAATATTTTAAAATGACAGTGAGACAAAAATAATAATTAAGTCTTATATCATAAAATAATTCAAACAACACATGCACACAAAAGAATGTAACATGTTAACAATAATATTTGTAATAGTATAAAAGATTGTGAAAAGATCAACACAAATCATAAAATGATAAAATCCTTCCCAAAATGAAAAAATTATATTTGCATATATATATATATACATAAAAAAAATCTTGGATAAGAAAATAATTAATAGTGCATAAATAACTAAAACAAAAAAAAATAGGTCCAAACAAAACAACATCCAACAAACCTAAGCACACTAAGAAGAAGAAAGGATAATAGCTCCAAATTGAAAAATACCCAAATAGGCCAACACACATGACACCCCAAACACCATGTCGCATATCAAACAACTACCACACAAACACATATCAAACAAGCAAACACTCTAACATCGACAAGCAACTAAATAGAGGATGTATCCATCAACAATGATGATGACGATGTACAACAACACCAACAATGATAGGATATCTAGTGACTATTGTAACGTCCATTTTTATTTATTTTTATTAATAAGTAATGTCCAAAAAGAGTTATTGCATAGATAAAATTTAGAACATTATTCGTCCAGAGAATTACAATTTGACAATAACTTAACTCATCATATTACTTTCATTCAAAATTCTATCTGTTTATATATATACAAGATAAAAGAGTTATACATCTCATTGTCCTAATAATACAAAACTATGGAAATAAAACTTTTGACTATTCTACTCATAAACTTATTTTAGACTAATTCGAAGCTTTAGAGGGATTTTCCTCATCTGTTGACTCTTCTCGTTGATTTGTATTATCAGTTTGTACTAACCTTATTGATGACTGTGGTGGCTAAGGGATTTTGTGGTTGTCTTTGATTAGCTGGTACATTGAGGAATTTGGATGGTGGTGTCTAAGATAGGACTACCGATAAATCTATATGGTGGAATTGTTAAGGAACTACAATGTTTGTAGGTTAGAAGATATCAGACATATCCTATGAAGGCATCATCCCCCTAGACCTGATCATAAGTCCATCTCCCTTCTAGGAGCAGAATCGTTAGATGAAAGAGTGGTTAGAATTCATCAGCCATGTTGAGTCTAAAAGAAAGGAGGTGTAAGAATGAGCCATCAATCATTGTACACATAATACAAATAGTGAGCACTCTACCTAACGTAGTCTCTCATCTCATCGTTCATACCTAATTAGAGGTTCTAATTGCCATAGGGCCCTTTGTAATATGACCATTATAAATATAATAACAAATACTACAATAATATAACTAAATAAAAAGATAACAAACATCATAACAGTAAATACTATTAATGGTAAAAGTGAGAACAATAAATAATTTGAGCTTTGTAAAAAATTTAAGAAAATTAGCAATAAAAAGTAAAATCATTTAATTAAGTAACATTTTACTTGGCTTATTTTTTACTTAAAACTTGCTTTAAAATTAAATCTCAAAATAAGAGCTTTAAATTAAAGTAGAAGTTATTTGGTATTTTTTGTTTTAAATTTCCTTTGAAGATAAAATTTGTTTAGAAAAAGAAATTAACTTTATTTAAAGCTAATTGTCTCACTAAATGAAAAAAATATATTGATAAAAATAAAAAAAAATATTATGTAAAACTAAGCAACATAAGTTTATTTTATGATAACAAAAATACAAAAAAGTATAAAAAATTATTTTAAACATGTCAAATTATTTTAATTAATAAAATTTAATAGTAAATTTTATTTAAACATATTTTATTAAATATTATTAATTAAATAAATTAAAGTATTGATTACAAAAGACAAAATATTCAAAAAATTATATATTATTGTTCAATAATATTTTTATCACATTAAAACTTTATTTAAACAAAATTAAATAGTGTGAATATATATTAAATAGAATTTAGTTAATAACTCACAAATTGTTTAATAAATGTATTAATGTAATTAAGAATTTAAAAGTATAATAACAAATTATTTTTAAACAAATCAGAAATGTATATTAAATTGTATATCCTTATACCCCTTTTAATTGTTTGCTACCAATGTGTCTTAAGGTCTTAGATGGGTGAAACTTCTGCCTTGATATATACCCATTTTTCTCACACATGGCATAACAACAAAATTTAGAGGCAGAAGCTAACCCCTTCTAAAGGTTTCCAATATTTTTGTTATTTGAAGTTCTTGAGTATTGCTACATTGTAACAAAACATAATTACAAAAGTCATTATAAAGGGTATCTCTCATGAAACTTGAAATGCAATTTCACTTAATTTGAAAAGAAAATGGTTGGTTAATTATATAGTGGTTCAAAGCATCACATTATCTGATGTCAAAATTCGTGAATCAACACAATTACAACAACAGAGTTTTATCCTAATTGTAAAAAAAAATTGTTAAATGCTTTCCAAATGACTGAAAATATATTCTTGTTTGATAGATGATTGGTATGTGAACTAGACCAAATAGCTAATATACTTGTCTACTATACAACCAAAATTTTTAATTTATAATATTTTACAACTTTGATGTTTAAAACATGCACCAGAATCTATTATAGCTTCAGCATTTTTCCCCAAATCAAATTTCTCCATCCCATAGAATCTGACAGGGAACTTTCTTTACTTGGAGTAAATTTATCTGAACATCTCTTGGACAATATGGCATCTGAATTTCATCCACCTAATTTTGCACAATTATGTCCACTTATAGAGTCCTCAGTTTTCAATATTTTATTTTTTCCAGCTGAGCCTGATACCTCAGTTTTCAAAATAACTGACGGTGTGAAGCAAAGACAAACACAATGTGACTTAAGCAACAAGCATGTGTCAAGTTTAGTGTTTAATGGTCTCAGCAAAACAATGTCAAAAGTAAATAACATGTCAGGAAATGAATATTAGTCTCTTTTTCTTGATTATCAATCAGACAAAATTTGAAAATTGATATGATTTCTAGCAGATTTGGTAGTCATGCATGTACAGAAGTTGCAAGTATCAGTAGTCTTGACATGTGACATAAAGCATGTGACAGGTGAATCCTTAACATTTAGTTGCCTCCATTTCTTATCTTGCATCTAACATAGTGATGGTAAGTTTATTAACTGAGCCGAGACTGTGATTTACCGATGAAGGATTTACTTTAGATGTATTATCTGTTTCAGTGTAAAAGCCAGGAATCTTTGGCTCTGGCAACAATTTATCACCATTCAACATTAAAACCACTGATGACATGTCTGGCCTATCTTGTGGTATTTGTTGCACACACAATAGGCCTACCTGTATGCATCGTATGACTTCAGAGGGTGCATAGTGTTCTCCTAACAAATCATCCAGTAGTTCCAGCACCCTCTTTTCAGTCCATAATCTCCATACCTGAGGTGGTAAGAATCAACTTATTAGATCGGAAATATTTTTTATACAAATTAAAAATCATAGTCAGATCAGAATGCTTACATGTCCTAAAAGATTATTGTAGTGTTCTGGGTCTGAAAATTCCCAGTTTTTTTTTCCAGTTACAATCTCTATTACTATCACACCATAACTAAAGACATCTGATTTCACGGAAAAATGTCCACGTGCAGCATACTCAGGAGGCATGTAACCACTAAAATATAAATTTTCAAGGTAACATGATTAAAACTTGATAGCAGAATATCAAAGAATCATAATCAAGAGAAACTATAACTCACTATGTTCCAGCCACCCTATTTGTCTTTGCCTCAACTTGATCTCCCAAAAATGATCGAGCCAAGCCAAAGTCTGATATTTTGGGATCCAAATTTGCATCTAGTAAAATATTGCTAGTTTTTAAATCTCTGTGAATAATCCTCAGCCTAGAGTCTTGATGAAGATATAGAAGTCCTCGAGCAATACCACTAATAATGTTGAAACGTTTATGCCAATCAAGCAACATCCTTTTGGTTTCATCTAGTAAACAACACACAAGTATTTAGTATTGCAGTTCGACTCTCCTGAATTTGATAAATTTCAAATATAAAATAAGTAGGTTGCCATAGGTGTTGGATATAGATGGATGGGGTCCTACCAAAAACAAAGTAGTCCAAGCTTTGGTTGGGCATGTATTCATAAATCAATATTTTTTCTTCTCCTTCAATGCAGCAACCGTGGAGCTTTACAAGATTACGGTGCTGAAGTTTTGCAATCAATGCCACTTCATTTTTGAACTCATCCAACCCTTGTCCAGATTTCTTTGAAAGCCTTTTCACAGCTATCACTTTACCATCCATCAGTGTACCCTGAAAAATAATCTTCAGCTATAGTTAGAAACTTAAAAAATGTTTTTAAATAAAATAAAAAAGTTTTGGACATCAGTTTTCTTTATCACCTTGTATACTGGTCCAAAACCACCTTCTCCAAGCTTATTCCCAGTTGAAAAATTTTCAGTGGCATTAGCTAAGACTGACAAATCGAAAGTTGGAAAATCAATGTCTTCCTGCCTCATTATATTTTTGTAATGCTTGTTGTAAATGTTTCTTGCAGCCCCTGATTCGTTTGAAAACAACAGTGTATAAACATGAACACTTAATTGGCACATATTTTTATTTCTGCCGAATTTCCTGTATTAGATGCTAAATTATATTCATACACTTACCTGGATTTTTAATTATAAATATGAAAATACATGAGATGATTAATCCAAAAATAGTCACACCAACAGAGATTCCTATTATTTTTTTCTTGATGTTTCTGTGGCCAGCATGATCTAAAAGAAACAGAGCACGATGTTTAGATTGTGATGGGGAGAAAGACATTGCATTTAATTTGAAAAATAGATAATATGCATTACTAATTACTTTCTATGCAGTTGTTAGCAAAATCTTGCGAACCACATATATCCATATCAATCGGCTATAATAGAATGTTTTTTAATACACCTTTGAAAATTTTCATGGCATTACTCAACTCCACTCTTTTCTCTTAGAAGAATGCAATATAAAACAAGAAATAGAATAGAAAAGAAAGCAAAGAAATTAAAGGAGAAAATCAAAATCAAAATAAAATAATTGATGGAGTACCTAATTCTGAAGCAGGAACTCTGATATACAAGTCTTGTCCTATTTGAGAGAATTTCCGCATGTCAACTAAAGTATTAAACCAAAGTAGACAGCCACTTCCTCCATCACGGATATCCAAATTTGCATATGCTGTACAAGAACAGTTTTCAAGACATGACTTCTTACATTCATCAAGGTTAATGGTTTTATTAAACCGTGATGAAGACGTGTCTGGTAATTTCATGTGTGTGTACTTCAAGAAGCCATCTGTATAACTCATTTCGCAATTTGATTTATTCCTTGGAACACAACCGTCAAACCAGTTTCCTATATTCCATTGATCGTAGGATGTGGGAACATAACCTCTCAGGCATTCACAAGTTGGACGGTTATCAACATAATTGCATATAGAATTTGCACCACAAGAGGCATACTTATCACATTGATCTATATCCCCACTTGAGATGATTTTTGGAGTGCTTGTTTGAGTTGTCCAAACCAAAATCTGCACACTGCCTGAAGGACTCAATGTAAATATATTGAAGACCGATTTATCACGAAGCTCAAACTCAGTAGACACCTCTTTTTCATTGAACACAAATTTTTGTATATATTCGGAAATTGGAACTGGATATCCAACTACAGACAAACCATTCCATGACCCTTCTCTGTATTTTATATCTGGTCCCTTGAACACCATCATTTGAGGATATCCTCTAAGATCAACTTTTAGAGCATATTCTCCCACAGCGGGATCGTCAACACTTTTCCAAGATGATAAAGATCTTTCTAGACCAGTCTCTAAGTTCCATCCAAGCTTCATTCCTGCGACCATTGTATTACCTGGTTCATCAAAACTCTGCCACAAGGCAATATTAGTTTCTTGTCCATTTTTCACTAAAAAATTTCCCGAATCCAAGAGATGAGCAATAGGATTATTTCCTGCTTTGCTTGATATATTGGATGACCAAATGGTGCTGTTTGTACTATTAAGAAGCACAAGAATCCCTTTTTCATTGAGTTTGAGAACTCCTAAGTTATTCTCAAGAGGTATATTTCGGTTAGCCACCCACACCACAGTTAAAGGGGATACATTTCTATACCATATACCCAAGTATCGTCTTGTTGAATTTCCTGGGCGAAAGAACCCCAGTTCAGTAATTCCACTGGCAGAAACCAAAGTCTCGTTATCTCGGATGGATTGACTCACTACCAAACTGTCTAGTGAAGTGCATGTTGTAGTCATGTAGGAGAACAGGAAAAACCAAATAAATAACATTGTGATGTTATGGATGAAATGACTTCTAAATTACATTGCAAGCATGATAGTCACTTAATTTTTTTGGCCTTTCGCACTGGTAAAAGTTTGAGGAAGATAAGTTTCTATGAGAGTATGCTCTTAAGCAGAGGATGAGGATGACTGTAACATATGGAAACCCAGATTATTTTCAAAGGAAGACCAATGACCGAGTCCAATGTAGAATTTGAAATTACAGCATAAAGTAAGCATAATAGTAGCTGGCTAATTTGACACGAAAGACGTCTTTCCATTGCCAACTAAAAAGTCTTCCATCATTTTAAATTTATGCTAGACTTAACAATGAAGTGTGCGTCGAAAATGTTAGGTTTCTTCTCATTTTCAGAAAATACATCGTGATGTCATACAGTTGATCACGGGCAAAACTTTCTTGCATTAAATACAATTAATTAAAAAGCTTTAAAATATTATTATAGGAACAAAAAGAAAAATAAAATGCATTATTCTAAAATTATTTAAATTTATACTGAACTTCTTAATCTTTTGTATCTCTCAATATTATGTTTGTATAATTAATAATTGCCTAACAATGGGGTCCCCCAAATTATATCTGTGGCAGCTCCAGATATATTTGTCTCAGTCTATACCTTATATTCTGTGTTCTACCTTGAATTTGTTTTGTCAAACTTTTCCCTGCTTTGTTTGTCCGTATGACTTTATTAATTGTCCATATGACTTTAAACATGTCTAATTGTTTAGACTCTAGGGTATTACAAGTTATATAATAAGTGCACATGTTGACTTCTTGCATATTCAAAAATTGAAATTGCATCATAAGCTTGACTGTGAATCTGCCACAGCATGTGCATTTCGAAGTTCAGATGTGATTGATATTTATTTTATATACTGATCTTGAATCTTTTTTTCAAAATGTTATGAAAATCTTTATTCCTATTTGTGTGATCGTATTGCTATATCACATACCAAAGGTAAAACTCAAACACTTACACACCAAGACCTTTTTTACTACACAAAAAAGCAAGATAAACGTTCATTGCATTTTGAGATATTAAGCAATCCGGATCAAATCTTTGAAGAGGAAATTAATGACATTCGGAAACCTTGGGCAAGCCTTTTACTTTAGATTACTGTTTTGTGACGTTGTATATTTTTTTGGAATGTATATATGCACAACTATATGTTGGGTTTTGGGTTGCTTCCTATGTTAAGAAAAGGATCAAATGTGTAAGTTCACTTCGTTTCACATAATTAAGTGGAGAGGGATTAAATTAGAGTAATGAAAGACTCATTTATATGAAAAAGATAATAACAAATAGAGAAAGAAGAGAAAAGAGGAGGAAAAGTCATCATCTAACTCACAATAAATCTTGATAAGTCTAAGGTTTTAGATCATGAGGGTAAAAAAAATTTCAAAGGATGTTTCTTGTATTTTATTACCACTATACTTGGATTTGATTGCTTCCATGTATCTTGTAAAGATACACAACGAAAATGTGTCTCTGGTTTGTATCTTCCAAAAGATAAGCATGACATTCCAAGAAGACTTAAGCCAATCTTTCAAACTATTTTTGTGTTTATTAGACTCAATATAATCACTTACATAATGTTATAGCCAATTATACTAAGTCTCTAGGCCATTTACAAAAAAACAAGTTACTTATGTAAATAATTACATATATGTTATAATTAATTCCTAGTTTAGTTTACCACTCTAGAAAACATTTCCTATATAAAATATAAAAGGTTAGAAAACACATTAAAAGGGGATTAAATAGTGTGTGTGTGATTTATAAAGCTTTTTTTTGCAAACCTTTTTATGAAAAGATGTATATAGAGATAAAAAAACTATTTTCACAAATGTAGGACACATAAAAACATGAAGGATCAAAGAACACAAAAATCAAATTTTATACTAATTCATTTTAACTCCTAAACTACATCAAATTCTCCTTCAACTTGAGTGATGAATTAATTACAACATGAATAATGAATCTACCAGTCTTGGATATAAATACAAGTATCCTCTAAGTCATTTTTGGCTTCCTAACCCAAATATTTTTATACTATCACTTCTAGTTACAAAACTTAATCAATTATTCTTTTACATTAAGTCACTTTTTGCTTTCACAAGATTTTAATAGAATAACACACAAATTGAGAATATAGAAGTTCTAGCGCAAATTATAACTTAACAAAGCTAAGAATATGCAAAAATTATAAAGCAATTATCTCAAGAAGAGATATAAAATGTATAGGATGTATAAGAGCTTTCTCAAAGAAAGATGAAATAGGGTTAGTTCATTAGTTCTTCATGGTCTTAATACATCTTATATTTATTGGTTGAAGGAAGAGTGTTTTTTGTGACTTCAACATTCTTCTTTCTTTTTCTCGTTCTTATGTACATTAAATGCATAACTTTTTTTTACGTCTTTGTACTATAGATGTTCAACTTCTATTAGAGAAAAAAGAATATGTTTGTCTTTTTTCTTTTTCTCTTTTTTGCTTTCTAAGCTTTGTCATCTCAATTACTCTTCTAAACATTCATACTTTAATCTTTTCTTGTTGACATACTTTAGAGCTCAATTGTCATTTGATCTAAAAGTATGTTTATGCCCATCATATATATTGCTTTTCATTTGAATTTAAACGTTATAGCTACACTAATGATAGAAACAAAATATGTTATACCAACTATCTTAGGCATTTGATTCTTGGTTTTCAACTATTGGATCGTTGTTTAAAATTTAAAAGTGAGAAAACCTATTTGCAGTGTAGGCTTAATTTTTAAGGTTTTTAATCTTCTTGTTCTCATTTATAAGTTTTGTTCTTGGTTTGCTTTGCTTAATTATAAGAATTGTTTATTCATTCATTGGATACTCTCTTTGTACCCTTATTGATCATATTGAAGTTGTTTCACATTTTACCCTTGTTTTGAAGGGTTTTCTATGTGAAAATATTTGTATCGCTTGTGTGCTTGTGGTTTCTATTTCTGCTTTATATTTGTTAGTACTCCTTCTAGATTCTTAGAAGTTGGGGGTACTATTTATGCTACTATTACTTTATTATTAAGTTCTTGTTATTGTGTTTTCATTTACCTCATCAAATGAATCAAAGTATATTTGTTTATGATGTATGTTTATGTTATGATTTGGCTATGTTTATCTTCTGTATAGTTTTTGTTATTTTTTTTGTCAAATTACATGGAAAGAATGACATAAATAATTCACATTTTAGATTGGCTATGATTATAATAACTATAAATAGGCACTTGCTAGAGCATTTGGGTAACAACCATCATAAAAATTTGATTAGTTTCGATCAAAATTAATAACTTTCTATATAGGTTTTGGTCATAACCCATCTAGAAAATACAACTTATTTGATCAATTTTCTTAATTAGTAATCTATTTAAAAAGTATATTTTTACCTCACTAAATAGTCGCATGTGATATATCAATACAATAATAATTTTCTATTATTAGATTTGGTACTATGAATTTTAAAAATTGTATTAGTTTTCTCTCACTACAATAGTTTGATATCTTTTATTTAATTTATATAATTTTGGTCTTAGTCATATATGGTCAATTTGTAGGAAACTTTTAGCAATTGGTTAATTTTAGAAAAATTAATTTTAAAGATTTATTTCATTTAATTTTTATATTTGGCCCTTCAAAGAAAATGCTTTAGCTTTACCCTTATGCTTTATCATCAATAAAAATCCTTATTTCACATTAAAGCTTGCAAATATTTTGATTCTTTATTAATATATATATTAACTTGTAGTTTTTGTTTATAATTTGAGTTTTGTTTTGTGTTTCTTATCTATTATTTTTAAAGATGTTTCTTGTATAGTTAACAAGTCAAATACTTTAAGTCTATTGTTATTGGTCCATTATATATTGATATGTCATAGTAAGTTTGAAATTTTAAGATGAATTTATTAATGTAACACATAAAAAAATGACAAGCTACTTTCAAGTCACATTTCATATTTTAATTTGGATAATAAGATATTGAGATCAAACATTAATTTCAATCCATTTATGAAAATAACATGAAACAATATAGAAAAAATTACTATACAACTATATAGGCTTTAAGGCATCATCCCTCCATACCAGGTCCTAGGCCAATCCTAAAAGGTAAGTGATAGGTTGAGAGATTATAACAATGTGACATACGTGACACCCTTGAGAGTTGACTGTAACGCCCTTTTCATTTATTTAGTTTAAATAAATTTTTATTTTTGCTAAGTATTTTTATTTTCAATTATAAATTAATTGGATAAAAGATAAAATTCTAAATACCAAGGAGTTACAATTTAAAGATACCTATCTGTTATCATGTCATCCATGCAACATATAATTAAATATTAACAACTCAATAGAATATAAACTTATAAGGTGAATAATACAACAATTTAAACTCATTCCAAAATATCAGATGTTCTCATACATTTATCCAAAATAGGGAAATATTGATCCACTAGGCGTAATCTAAACTTATAATTTCCTCCATGTTCCCTAATCAGAACATTTAGAGGGGTCTTCTTCCTTTGATGATTCTTATCTTCCTTCTTGATTATTAGCTCAGATGTTCTCATACATTTATCCAAAATAGGGAAATACTAATCCACTAGGTGTAATCTAAACTTATAATTTCCTCCATATTCCATAATCAGAATAAGGATGTAACGACCCTTTTTATTCACTTTTAATTTTTCAGAAATTATGTCCAAGTAACTTCAATGCAGGTAAACCTTAAAATTTGAACTCGTTAGGAGAATTATAATTTGACTGAATCTCACATTTATTTAAATTATATTCATTCAGAATATTCTCAACTCAAACATACAAGGCAAATAAAGTCATAAGTAAAATAATTATTACAATCTCATAATGTATTCAAAACAAGATAAGATTTAAGATAGCTTTTCTATATCTAATTTATCTAATTAGATCTTTTAGAAGGATCTTCTTCCTCTAAAGAATCTTCCCTCCTATCTGGATTGTTGGCTTGAATTGAACCCAAGGAGGACTATGGGGGTGGAGAAGCTTGAGGTCGTTGCCATGTTGCAAGAACACTAGTGAATCTAGGAGGCGGAGTCTGGGATAGAACCATAGGTATGTCTATGTGACAAAATTGTCATGGAACTATGATATTGGTAGGCTTGAAGACAAACTAAACGTTGCCGATGAACGTATCATCTCCTTGACTTCTATCTTACGTCCATCTTCCTTCCAAAGGTATTATGGTTAGGTGAAATTGATACATGTCTATCTTGTGAAGACTATTAGTGTAGAAGTATTTTTTATTTTATTTCAATTTTGGCTTGTAATAGTGGCCCAATTTAGTGATAGGACTTTTGGTCAAGAAGGATGATAATATTGACTTGTAATTTCTAGTGTTAGCTTATGGGTTTATAGGCTGTTAGGCCCAAAAGCGAGTTGCTTCTCTAAGCTAACTTGTGTAGCTTGCTTTGCAAGCTAACAAGCTTGGTAGGTTCTCTTGCAAGCTTGTGTAGCTTCCCTTGGAAGATTGTGTAGCTTCCCTTGCAAGATTGTGTAACTTCTCTTGCAATATTGTGTAGATTCTCTTGCAAGCTTGTGTAGCTTCCCTTGCAAGCTTGTGTAGCTTCCCTTGTAAGCTTCTAGGCCTATATATACTTGTAACCATCAATACTTGAAATTCAGAGAATTAATGAAATTGCCTTTTCTCTCATTGTGAGAAATTCTCTCCTTATGGAGTTTTCTATATTCCTTATCAAAGTTTTGTCTTTGTGGTAGAATCTTTCTATTCCTTATCAAAGTCTCTTTGTGGCAGATTGTCTATTCCTTATCAAAGTTTCTTACTTTGTGGCAGAGTGTCTATTTCGTATCAAGGTCTCTTTGTGGCAGAATGCTCAATGTTCTTATCTTATTCTTAGGAATAAGTAGTGAACCCATCTTCTACCTTCTCCATTTCTCATTGTTTGAAGATTAATTGAAGATGTTAGATGAAGATCCTTGGAGGAGAGCTTCAAGTGGAACCTTGGAGTTCATCAGAAATAGTGGTTGAAACTCTTTTACCATATGTATCTAGAAAATGTGGGGTAGGAGTGAGTCATCTATCCTTAGGAAAACACATACATATATAGAGGATTTCTAGCTAACGTAGGTTTTCTTCTCACCGTAACTTACCTAATTGGTGATTCTACTCGATTTAGAACCCTTCATTGCCTCCCAAACTATTGACTCCGAAAGGACTTACACGAGCATGTCATTAATAATCCAATTTACAATCTTAGTTTGATGGTCAGGAGTACATATTCTGCCTGGTACGTGGTCCAGGATATTCTCAACCGAATCTTGGTAATGCTCTACTTTGTCGGGGATGTCAAGCCAGTTTTGTGACACCCTCTTCACTCTAAGCGGTTCATAACTTGGAACCTTATCTACCCCCAAGGTCTCATTAGAGCCTACGTACATTCTTCAAGTACCTTCTGTGGTCAACCTTTGCATTCCCCACTCTTAATTCTCACTCGTTAGGTTTTCAATTCATCCTACCTTCCTTATTTCATCTATCGACCCCACTATTCCTTCTATCTTGGTACTGATGACATGTTCATATATCTATGAATAACATCCATCATTCATCTTATATCGCAGTCATTCTAGATCTGTCATCATTGTCTAAGCATTTCTCAATTCATCTTCTACCCTAGGGTTACCTCAAAAATTTACTATCTTAGATGGACAATTATCATGAACATGTACCTCCTATAAGCAAAAGAGGTAGTAAATCATATCTATATTATCCACTCAATATATTTAAAATCATACTTAATGATCACAACAATCGATAATACACATTATAATAAACTAGCATGACACCCTAAACCCTAAACATACAACAATCGATAATACACATTATAAATATTTATCCTTTTTAAATATTTTCCTTTTATTTTGAACCCACAAAAATTCAAAAATATCCTATTAATATTAAAAATAATTTAGATCCTTTTTCCTAAAAATTGAATGAAAAAAAAATGACTAAATCTTCATCTTTCTACCCTAGGGTTCTTTTGGCTTTTTGAAAATATTAATTTATTTTCAAGGATTTTTAAATTCTAAAATGGATGAAGAGATTCTATATTCAATCTTGAGTGAGCCCTACTAATTTCTTTCCAATTTACTTAAACAAAAAAAAAAAATCTATTTTATTACTTAGGGGTATTTTTGGAACAAAAATAATCCAATGTTCATCAATATTTTCAAGAAAAGTTTATCTCATTCTTCTTCATAGGATTAGACCTATCTTCTAGTAAATTTTTAAGGCTTGAATAGTTAGAAATAGCATAAAACTTCAAAAAAAAAAAACAGAATAGGGGTATTTTGGTAAATTTCCAACAAAAGGGCAAAATGGTAATTTTCACTCCATCTTCAACCTCTGGACTTGGTTTCGAACCAAAAAATTCAAATTTCTAGACTTTGATTTCTCTTGTGGTTTTGTAAATTTCTTCATCTAAAATCCTTCTATATCTTAATCTTATTCATTTCCATCATTTAATAGCTCGAATTGAGCTCTATTATGGCCATATGAAATCAAAATTTATAGAGTTCGAATTGGAAAAACTCCAATTCGATTAAGGAGAATTAATGAAAACTAATATGTAATATCCTATTTTCTATTTAATAAAATATTATTGCATAAATAAATTGAGTTGTTAGCTTAGGAATAGAAAATTATTTATTACTTAG